>JAEIFU010002766.1:0-38257 GCA_018904235.1 Lordiphosa stackelbergi
ATTTTCGAAAATAGATTAATCAGCAAATGTGGACATGTGAAATGTCCGCCAATTGATGAGTTGAAGAACGAGATTCGAGTTGCTATTGCGCTTTGACATACGTGCCAAAAAATTGAAAATGTTCTCAAAAATTGAGAGGATCGAATGGGCTAAAGTGTCAGTCAGCCACCACCTGGCCATTTGACCGAAATTGATTTTCATAAATAAATTCATAAATAAATGTTTAACCTTTGAAAAAATTAAATTCGAAATCGATAAGTTGTTGACTTTATCTAAAACAAGGTTGGATGGGAGTTTGAAGCAAATCAACGTGTCTATAAATTTGCAATAAGCCTCCTACTGAACTCGAGTGTTGCGGCATCATAATAGCCAATTTGAAGTATCATGATATAGGAGCATGTACAAAAAGAAATAGTATGTTACTTTAAAGTGATACTGCAGCAAAAACTACTAGATTTAAAATTTTTTCGGATACCTGTTCAGGTATCAATTATTCTGCTGAACAAGCCCATTGACTATGAAAATGTAAAAACTCATAAAGAAAAGCGAGTGAGTAAGTTTAAGAGCTGCTCTGATCAGGTAAGGTAAGAAAGTAATTTTTCAGAATTTGGCAAAGCTCTTAGGGCTACCAGGACTAAGCACGCCCAGAATGAAAGCAATGGCATCTCAGGGAGACTGCTAGTGGAGTAGGACTTGTTGTTCTGCTTTGTCTTTCTGTGCTATTTTACTATCAAATCGTGGTCTTACAATTGATGTCTTTATTGTTTGCCCTTCTGTTTATATGGTATAGAATTGGAATACCTTCGTTATTTAGAACATATCGATTTTTGTCCAAAAATATGAATACTTCTGGGGGTGTGAACCCGTTTAGAATAGAATTCACTTCTGAAATATTCTGCCTTGATTAGAACATTGTCCATGTTATCGATACATCTCCTCATATGATTTCTGATCAAGTTTATAATGTGGATGTATATTCAACGGATTTTTGCCGACTCATATAGTTATTAATTGGAGAGAGTATTTTAATTATTGCGTCGCTGAATCCCACCTAGGCCACTTTAGGCCCATTGCGATGCCATATTTATTCCCTATTTACCCTTTTTATACCCTTGGAGAGGGTATATTAAAATTGTCCAAATGTTTGTAACGCACAGAAGGAAGCATCTCCGACCACAAAAGTATATATATTCTTGATCAGCATGACGAGCTGAGTTGATATAGCCATGTCCGTCTGTCCGTCTGTTTCTATGCTATCTCCTCCGTCAGTTTTAAAGCTATCTTAACCAAACTTTGCACGAAGTCTTTTGGTACAAATACGCTGTACATTTGTCGGAACCGGCCGGATCGGATGACTATAGCATATAGCTGCCATAGGAACGATCGGTTGAAAAAGTAGTTTTAGTGAGAAAAACTTTTTTGTTTTCGATGCTATCGCTCCCAACCGTCGTATTTATAAGTTTTCTATGATTTCACATAATTTCACCGAAATTTATCAAAATCGGACAACTATATAGTATAGCTGCCATACAAAAGATAGATCTGATAAAAAATCTTAGTAAGAAAAACTTTTTTGTTTTCAATGCTATCGCTCCCAATCTTTGTACAGATCTATATTATATACTGCCACACAATTCTGTCAAGTTTGATTTAAATCGGATGACTATAGCATATAGCTGCCATAGGAACGATCGGTCCAAAATTTAGTTCTAGTGAGAAAAACTTTTTTGATGGATATATTCATATAGCCATATATCAAACTGGCCGCATATATCATGCTCCAAGGGTATATAAACTTCGGTCGAGCCGAAGTTAGCTTCCCTCTATTTTTAATACTGAGGTGGGTCCTCGTTACTGAACCATTGTGTGGACAGAATAAATTTGAGCAGAGCTGGGATCTCTAGCCGGATGTCTCCGAGAGGTTGTTTGACCAAGTGTCCTGAGTCTCCTTCTAATCAAGGCGGGGCAATGGCAAACAGAAGGTGTTGTACCGATTCCTTCTTCTTCGTGTCCGCAACTTTGCAGAAGTCATGGTAAGTGACGCCTAGGCGTGCTGCGTGTCTGCCAATAAGACAGTGAACCGTGAGGGTCCCCACCAGAAGTGATATGTGGTCCCTTCTGTGACGTAAAAGTGTGTTAGTACGTTTTTGATCGAATGTTGGCCACGTAAGCCTCGCTACTGCAGGTTTTGCAAGGTTTTTTCACCGATTCGTAGCGAGACGAAGGGTTTTCAGCTTTAGTGTGAAGTTTGTATGTCGCCATAGGCATACCTATCTGCTCCTGTCTGAAAGGAGCTCGATGGTGGTTCCTATTCTGGCCAGTTTGTCCGCAGACTCGTTACCTCCTATGTTGCGGTGTCCAGGTACCCATATAAGCTGTATACTAAAATGTCGTGCGATCTCGTTGAGAGATAATCGACATTTAGCAAGTGTTTTAGCATTGTTTGTATGAGAGTCAAGTGCTCGAGGGCGGCTTAACTGTCAGAGTATATGAATACATTTCCTTTCTTGACCGTGAGTGTGCTAAGGAAGGTGGCAGCTTCCTGGATGGCTACCACCTCTGCTTGGTACACACTACAGTGGTCAGGAAGGCGGAAAGATAAGTTCAAATCTAGGTTGGGAGAGAAAACATCCCTCTCCTACTTTTACGTCGAGCTTAGAACCATCAGTGTAGGTGTTAATGGAGTTAACTCTGCTGTGGGGCAGGTTGTCCCAATCGTTTCGGCTTGGGATATAGACGTCGTAGAATTTGTCGAACGTCGTTTGTGGTATACAGTAGTCTGTACTTAATGGTATACCCGTTTGGTCTTCGAGTATAACAGAGGTAGCCCGTTCCAGGCACAGATTCTCGTAGTCTTAAGGCCAATTGCTTAGCTACGAGGTCTAGTGGTAGAAGGTGAAGAATAGTATTTAGCGCTTCCGTTGATGTCGTTCAGAGAGCGCCGCTAATACAAACAATACAATTGTGTAGTTACTACTTGGCGTTCTGTACAATGATGTGCCCGCTCTTAACATCCTACGCTCAGTTCCTGTATGATGGCGATATGTTCCACCATATTGGACAAGCGTAAGTCAGAATTGGCGCATCAGTTTTAGAAGAACATTCTTTTATAAACGTGGAAAGCGTTGTATGCTTTGGCTATTTGGAAGTTAACATGTCTGATCGAAGTAGAGAAACCGGTCAAGAATAACTCCTAGGTATTTTACTGAGCCTAAGATGGAACTGAAACTATGTACTATCTGGTGGTATATGATTATGTCGTCGGCGAAGGCAATAATATTGTCCATTTTATTTACTAGGTCTAGTTTTGAGGATTTAATTGGTGCATTGACAGTACCCTGTTGTAGGCTGTTTATTACTGGGAAGCAGTGTTGCCAACGCCCCAACACAAAAGGATTTGAACCCAGCAAAGACAAAAACGAACAGATTTTTTAAAAGGACTAAAAAGGACATCTTTTTTCTTATTAATATAGTCAGAATTTAGTAAATTTCAATATTTTCGCAATTCCTATAGCACTTCATGGACATAGTATTATCAGCGACAATTTCGTGTGCATATACGTATGATGTATTTGTTCCGATTAAGCGTACTGTATACCTTAAGAAATTTTTTAAAACTTAGTTTATTTGCTTCGACATTATTTGGATCTTATATCATCCTGTATAACTTTCGAGCAGATCGAATGTTGATAAAATGAAAAATTTTCAAAAACAATTTTTTGTATAATAATACAATACATATAATTTCATATCTTTTCTTTATTTTGTCAAAAAACTTCATTTGACCCAAATTTCTTGATTTGATTTAAAAAAATTTTTGGTGAAGCTAACACCCAGATCCATCAAATCCATGTTTGAAATCTATCAAAAATAATTAAAATTTTAATAAAACCAGTTTCGAATTTTTTAAAAATTCACCATTCTGGTGTGAGCTAGGATAACTTTGATCCGATCACAAAATATCCACAACGAAGCCACGTTTTCTTGATTTTTTATTGGACAGCGTGAATTGTGCTGAATTGAGCTATAATTTTTTTCAAAATCAGTGCTATTGTCCAAAATTTTTAACTTAAAAATATTTTCAGTATTAGCTCTTTTTTCCCTTAAATATTTTCGTCAAACTTATTTTCATTTTCTTCAAGTTCGACATTCAGAATAAGTGTATTAATGCAAAAATACGCGGTAAGAGTTACCCTAAAGAGGTATCAACTCGTATCAATAATTATTTTAGTTGTCTCCTGGAGATAATGGTCAAAATAATTATTGGGGTATGGGGGGGAAATTTTTTTTTTTTTAAAAAATATTTTTTTCGCCGCAGGAAATAGTGGTAAAACATGGGAGTAGACTTCTTTGGAGGACTGGTTAATGTGAATTCTAAATTTTTTATCCGATAACATATTGAATATAAGGATCAGAAGGTTAAGTGGGAAGAAGCTTTTGTATGTATAAACTTAGACGGAATTTACACGATGAAGAAAACTTCAAAAAGTTGTCATAGTTGGCTTGAGAATGAAGGGAATTCTACTAGATTTGACAAACAAAATATATAGAATCCTCACTTGTATGTCTCGTCTACAAAGATAAGTTCACACAGGCAAACATTCAATTGACCAAATTGAACTCTTCATATTTGATCAAATATAAGTGAATGGAACCTAGTTTTGTTTTTGTCCTTAAAATCTGCAATTATGGCTACTAAGATGATTTTTCATTAAAATTTCCTAAAAATTTAATAATAATAATAAAATTTATTTGCCTGTGTGAACTTAGCTTAAGAAAACTTCATGATGTTTGCTTCATCATGTAAATCCCGTCTAAAACATTTAGAATTGCCTTCAAGAGAAACCATAGCCCCTCGTACGAGATGGCTGATGATCAGAATCTTGGTCCAGCACTAAGTGATTCCATTCAATGAGACTTGGTAGATATCATCATAAGAAGCCATAACCCAAACAGTCGATTTAACCTCTTCCCTAGACGTGTCCATAGCAAATTATTGTACAAATGCAAATAATAATTACAATGAACCTAAAACAATTCTTAATCTTAAATTTACACAAATTTGTGGTTGAATCTGCTACCTTTTAATAATTTATAGCTTAAAGTAGTCAAATTTTTTTCAATTTCTAACATTTTAAGTTATTTTTTTATGAAAATATGAATACCTTAGCTCGAATCAACCTAATATTTCTGCCAATTTCTGCTTATATGCAAAAATAATTTGCCTTAGCCAATCTTCACTGTAATTTGCTTAACGGAACTTACTCTCTATACATAAAAAGCCTAGAAGAGAGTCACATTACGCTGCTTCACTCTCTTCCCTTTTCTGCCTTCTTAATGCAAACAGCTAAAGTTTCTTAACAAAAAACCATTGTTTATTTCGGTCCTATCACGGCAACTGGTACGGTTTATTGTTTATGCAAAAGTATCGCATGAATTTGCCAATTCATATTTCAGGTGAAGTATAAACAAATAACCACATCAACAACAACAACAACAACAAAAGATGTAAAGTGCAAGGGCAAACTGCAAGATCAGGAGAAAAGCCAATGAACCATCGAATGGATATGGATTTAACAGTAGAAAGAAAAAAACAGCTGCCAATGTGTTGGCTGGTCCAGCTGTTTGCCATGCGGTCGTTAACAAAGTGGTAGCCGTATGAGTGTGTATGATGGACGCGGGGGGGGGGGGGAGGGAGGTTGGGACTGGGCGGTGTTGTATACAGGCAAATTGCAATTGGTAGGGTTGCCACCTGGGTGTTGTTGTTGTTGTTGGTAGCTGCCGGCAGCAGCAACGTTGTTGAAATTTGAAACGTCAAGACAGACAGCGAGAGAGTAACAGAGAGAGAGAGAGAGAGCCAGGGAAAGGGCGCGCGCATTTGCAGCCTGCAAATGTAGACAGAGTGCGACAGAGAGAGAGAGAGAAAGTAACACACACATTAGTCAATAAAACAATTTAGCCATAATATCATTTAACACTTTACATATTTAATATATGTATTTATAAATAAACGTCCACCCACACACGCATACAATTCACTTTGTTCACATTTCTGGGCTCTTTTGCTATTTGTGCAGCGAGAGAGCGAGTATTTGTTTGAGTGTGTGTGTGTAAGGCTGCTGCGGCTGCTGCGCCGTCAGCGTCAACTTGATTAAAAAATCCTTAATGTTGCTTAGAACCAACACAAATTTCCCAATTAGAAAATATTGCCTGCCCCAAATGCCGGCTAAATTAGAATAAGTTAAAAAGGCAGCAATGTTAACAGCTTACACGCACAGTGGGCCACAAAAATGAAAACTTTAAAACAAACATTTGTTATCCATTTTGTAACAGCACTCAAACATATATTAATTTTATATCTCAGTTTTCGCTTATTTTGCCAACAATTTTCGTATCGCTTGCCCACCGTGCACTGTTAGGAGATTAACAGCCCACTGTTGTTGTTACGCTGACGCTAACGGCGACAGCGACGCCTTTGCTTGTGGTGAGTATTGTAAAAGTCAACAACTTTCCGCTGACCATCAAAAACATTTGTATTAGACTGTGTATTTTGTATTGCATTCACCATGGCCAAATTAAATTGACCAGAACAACATTTACCGGAATCTGCAGCTGTGACGATGGCGCCGGCGACGCTGACAACGCTGGCGTCCCAGGTTGAGTTTATCACTTTTAACTTAAATTTCACCATACACACATACACAATAGATATTATGCTCTGCTTTGCGTTTTGGTATTGGACCTTCTCTTTTTGTTTTATACTTGTGGTATATGCATTTTTCACAACACTGGCATTTCAGGAATGCAAATTTCATAGATTTTCATTTAAAATAACACAAAAAAAAATATAGATGTTCACTGTCGCCTTCATTATGCACACCCCGTCATGAATCCACCAAAAACACAAATGCAAAATGGCGTCCAGTGTGACCGTAGGTGCAATGCCCAAGAAATGACAAAAAATACTAGAGAAAATTCTTATCGATAGGGTCTGAAATCGATATACTGATGGAGAAGCGAGAAGAGAAAGTGTACGGATTACAAACCTTCAGGATACGCTGCTCGAGCTCCAGTTCATGGAACTGAAGCGTTTTCTGGGCCTGGCTCATAGTGGCAGCAAATATGCGGAAAATGCATAATCAAAACAAAAACAAGCGAAAATCCAGTGTTGAAAATCCAGTGTTGAAAAACAGTGTTGAAAAACGGTAAGTTATCGAAATTGACAAATTATCGGCGTTGTCTCTGACAAATTATCGGCATTATCGCAGTTAGAGACGGCGCGTGACTGGCCGTGACTGGCGCTGCCAGATCTTTCGAGGGCGGAACGAAAACTGGCGCTGCCAGACTGTCTGAAGTCAGACTTACAAACAAACCGCAAATTTCAATGAAATTTAATTAATTTTACTTTTTTGACAACTTTTGGATTGGATTTTCAACATTTTTTTTTTCAAATTTCATCAAAATCGGATTGAATTTTTAACATTTTTTTTTTTAATTTCATCAAAATTTAATGTTTTCAACTTTTTTTTTCAAATTTTATCAAAATTAATGTTTTCACTTTTTTTTGGCAACTTTTGGATTGGATTTTCAACTTTTTTTTATATTTCATTAAAATTGAATGTTTTTACCTTTTTGGAACTTTTGGTGGATTTTTTGAAGTTTTCATCAAAATTAGACTGGATTTTCAACATTTTTGTCAAATTTCATCAAAATTGGATTGATTTTTTTTTTTTTAATTTCATATATTTTAAATTTCATATTTCATAACATTAAATATATGTTTTACCTTTTTGGCAACTTTTGGTGGATTTTCAACATTTTTTTTTTCAAATTTCATCAAAATTGGATTTTGAACATTTTTTTTTCAAATTTCATTAAAATTTAAAGTTTTTTTTTATGGGCAATTTTTCTTTGGATTGGATTTTCAACTGTTTTTTCATCAAAATTTTGCGTCTCAATTCACCACGGCAACTACAGTTTTCACCACGGCACTTTTGGATTGTGTGTAAAGTTCACAATTCAGTATCTCCATTTTGATCTCACGTATGCGTGTGTCATGGACAGCTACGCGTGTGGCGGCACTCCAACAGTCATGGGCACGATATCGAAAAGCTTCCACCTCGTCCATTTTGAATTGGTAGTTTCTAATGGGTGGGAGTGGACGAAAACTTAAAATGCTTAGCAACTTAGTTGTGTTTCCAAACTCACTTGAAGATCTGCTCATCACCCTGGACAGCAAAGCTAGAGCGTAGTTTCTGCTCGATGGTCTCGTTTACGGCGGCCTCTTTCATGTTCACCAGAGACTGAACCGAGCCCTTGTTATTGCCACGAGCCGTGCGTCCAGCTCTGTGTATATAAGAGGTGAGATCCCGCGGAAAGTCAAAGTTTATGACATTTTGCACACACTGGAAGTCAATGCCTCTCGAGGCACTGGATTCATGATCGCTGCGCGACGATTTGCCGCCCGGTCGTTCCAGATAGTGTTCATCCGAGGCAATGATTATGTCGTAGGAGCCCTTGTTGAACTGGCTGATGGTGTGTACGCGTATGTTGGCGGGCAGTTCCGAGTTTAGGACACACGAGCGTATGCCAAACTGCTCCAAGAACAGGCGTACCCTGTAAAGAAAGAATGGCAAAGGCTATGAAATGACAATCCAAGAAGAGAAAGAACAAAGTGGAGGCCATCAGCGAGAAGATTAGTAACTGGTCATGCGTGAGCCAACTGTTGCCAGCTGCCCACTCCCTTTACCAAAGATTTGACATCATCTGACAGTGAGAACACTCTGTGGCTCCGTTTCTTTGACTTACTTGTAACATCTGTCCACATTGTTTACAAAAATAATGGTCTTTCCTCTGATCAGACGCAGCTTGACCAATGCATACAATATGGTCGGCTTATCATTCTCCTCCGCCAGTATGCGCTGATGTGTCAACTGATCCTGCGGCACCAGTTCCGGTCCTCCGTCAGTGTGGCCGAGATAAATGGGCGGCAAGTGCTTGAGCAAACGAAATCCTTTTCATGGCCAAAGGCGAAAATCAAATCCGCTTCATCCACCACCAGAGTTTCAATATGCTTCAGGTCCACCACTGCCGCGCCAGCCTCGGCATGAGCTAGTATTTTGGCTGCCGTGGAAACCGCAATGTCCGGCCGCTGAACTGCCTGCTATGTCCGCTAAGACTCCAAACGCGACCCACTGCTCGCTAGCATTTAGCTTGGAGTTTAGAATCTTCTGAATGAGTGGCAGAGCATAGGTGGCGGTCTTGCCTGAGCCAGTGCGGGCACGCACAACCACATCCTTACCCTCGAGCAGCAGGGGTATGGCCGTGGACTGGATCAGTGTGGGTTGATGCCAGCCAAGTTGGCTGTAATTTTTTCGCGTAATTTTTTCGATAATTTAATTATTCGAAAATTTTGGAAAAGATGATTTGGATAAGAAATATATGAAGAGCACCCTGTGTGGCCATCAGGGAGCAGTTTTTGGCTTTTGCTTTTCCTGCTTGGAGGAAAAATTGCTCTTGAATTGAATTTTACCAACTTTTCAGGGCTCAAGTAATTTTAATTAAAATTTTTAAAACATTACAAATATATAAGAAAATACACAAAAAATAATTCGTATTGAGCCTTCAAATGGCAAAAATGGTTCCTCCCTTCGGTTGGGCTAGATAATGGTACGGCTGTGATTCAGCGACAATTGTCCCTTGGTCACGCGATTATGTAGACGCTGCAAGTGAGGAATATATTTTAGAATATGCAAATTTGTAAAGGTTTATTAACTTACCCGATTGAAGACATCGCGCATCATGCGATTGCTACGACGACGTCGCTCCTCAAGCTCACGATTCTGTGCGGCCAACACCTCCGGCAGACTTTGGCAACGTTTACTGGTCATGGCCTTCATCTCTTTGGTAGAGAAAATGCGTACGCAAGCTAAAGTCAGAAGAACAAAAATTACAAATTAGGCCAAAAAGATACATTTTTGTCACATTCTCATCCCCCTTTTGGTTTAGGTACAACTTCTAAGGTAATAAAATAGTTTAAGTACCGAATTAAGGTACATCTGGGCTAAACAGAAAGCCACTAGCCTGGGACGGTTCAGGAAACAAGTACCAGAACAAGGTTAATTTCGTCTTAAAGCAAATTACCGAGACAAGGAGAAAGCAAAAATGAAAGGAAAGAACCTAGCCCAGATACGCCTGTACCGGGCCAACATACGACTTAACTACAGCCAAAGTAGCTAGACACATTACATCTATTTCTGAAGTGGGCAACTTTTTTTTTCATAGTCTCCAAAATTTTAATTTTTTTAACAGGCGTTAACCGCAGTTTCTCCACGAATTTTAATAGCTTTTTCAGAATTTTACCATTGTGGGATGCAGAGATATAGCGATTGTTTTTTTTTTTGTTAAAGTTGCTTATTGCTAAATATTTGATGGGTCTAAAAATAAATAAAAACTTTCAAAAAATATTATGTTTCCTTTACTTTGTGATAAAAATATTTGCGATGGTTGAACTGGTGGAAAAACCGCCGAAACTTAAGAAAAAAAAAATTAAATCGCGATTTCTAAAAAACGGCCATTTTGAGATTTTTCAAAAAAATTAGGAGTAATCCTCTTGATATTCTTAGTTCTCTAAAAAAGGTTTCATGATGGGACAGCCATAACTTTCCGCGAAACTCACTTCCAAAGAATCAAATTTTACTAAAATCATAGTAGGCTATAAATTAAAATTATAATTGAGTGTGTGAGTACGTATATGAACTCAGTGAATTCAGTCTGCACTAAAAAATTATGGATTTTACATCTCGATGCTGCAATCCCCTGAAGGAGGCTTATCACAGAAAAACTGGTGTCCGTGCGGTGTCTTCTTTCCTTATAGGAAAATTTCCAAGTTTGGCAGGGACAAAAATGTGCGATTCCTGTAGAAAAAAAATATCGAAAATGGCGCCGACCGATCTTCAGCCGTTCTTTCCAAATGAATTGACAAATACTGCTGATTCACATAACATTGATACTGCATCGTGCCTTTATTCATCAAAGAGGCGAAAACCCGACCCAATGACTTTTATGCTGAAGCAGGTCGTCAAATGCTATCTCAACTAAAGGAGAAGTTCCATTCACCAGACGTGACAAAATCAGAGCAAATTCGCATTTTAACCATTGTTCCTAAAAGTTGGAGTGTGAACGCCACAGCTGAATTTTTTGGTACATCTCGCCGAAAACACAGCGCATTTGCTGGAATATTGCCCACCAATTAAAATTTTTATAAATAGCAACAGTAAAGTTGGAGAAGGAAGAATTATGCGTTTGTCGCCCAAAACGCGGTACAGTCTTTCCACTGGAACAACGACCAATGCACACTGTGGTGTACACTAAGGAAACAAACAGAGTTACGTCATGGGTCCATTTTATCGGATGATTTGCAGCACAATACAACTGCATTTTACTGTTTCCAAAGGAAAATTGTGCAGTACATAAAAAAAAAAATTCGCTCCCAGCAAAATAATTTATTTCAGCGACGGTGCCGCTCAACATTTCAAGAACCGGTATAATTTTGCGAATCTCCTTAAGCATCACGAAGACTTTGGAATTCCCGGGGAGTGGCACTTTTTTGGAACGGCGCATGGAAAGGGCGCTTGTGACGGCATTGGAGGAACATTAAAAAGACACGCAGCACGGGCTAGTCTTCAAGCCGTAAACACAGCTGACCAAATTTTGTGTCCAGAGGCGTTATTTGATTGGGCCAAAAAGAATATGGAGAAAACTGAGGTATTTTTTGGCTCTAAGGCTGAAATAATGAAAGTGGCAGAGGAGTTGACTGTCCGCTTCAACCATGCGAAAACGGTACCAGGTACTCACAAATACCACAGCGTCATTCCCATCGACAATGACCATCTCATGTTTAAGAAATATTCCTTCGCTGATGACTTCGATGTGTTTCCAAAAAGAAAGAATATGCCCAATAAAAATGCTTAATTTTATATTACTATTGTTTATAGCCTACTATGATTTTAGTAAAATTTGATTCTTTGGAGGTGAGTTTCGCGGAAAGTTATGGCTGTCCCATCATGAAACCTTTTTTAGAGAACTAAGAATATCAAGAGGATTACTCCTAATTTTTTTGAAAAATCTCAAAATGGCCGTTTTTTTAGAAATCGCGATTTAATTTTTTTTTCTTAAGTTTCGGCGGTTTTTTCCACCAGTTCAACTATCGCAAATATTTTTTATCACAAAGTAAAGAAACATAATATTTTTTGAAAGTTTTTATTTATTTTTAGACCCATCAAATATTTAGCAATAAGCAACTTTAACAAAAAAAAAAAAAAAAACAATCGCTATATCTCTGCATCCCACAATGGTAAAATTCTAAAAAAGCTATTAAAAATCGTGGAAAACTGCGGTTAAAGCCTGTCAAAAAAAATTAAAATGTTTGGAGACTATGAAAAAAAATAAGTTGGCTACTTCAGAAATAATTTTTCTGGGCCTTTGACCGGACATAAAGCCCATGGGTGTAATGTCCGTATTCAAATTTAAGTGACATTAGCTGAATATAAAATTTAACAAATTTATGCTTCCCAGAGTGTTTACAATTTTGCTCCTTTAAAATGGACATAGAAATTCTGTCCCATTTTGGGCATTTAAGCCAAGGTCACACCGGCAGGGATGAAAAGGCACTAATAGTAGGTTGGCAGCGCATCTGCACTCTGCTGTTTATTAGTGGTATTCATTAAAGCGATTTAGATTTGATTTCGATTTCGTTTTAGGCTTTAACATTGATTTGATTGAGGCTCGTGAACAGCTGTTAGTGTGAAAGAACATCTGACTGACAAGGAAACAAAGCAAATTATCTGGGAGGACACGGCTATGAGCAAAAATGCAGTCAATAACGGGTTTCTTTCCGTAAATACAAATAAAATTTAAAATTGGTGTCTTTTGAAAATGAATGAAACAAGAGTCAGGGTCGAAGATGAACAGGTTGCGATGCGGTGACTCCATTTTGGTCTCTACTTTGATTACCTCCTGGGCCACAACGCCTCCTACAACAGCAACGGAAGGCGATATCTGAGCAAAGAGTACGTCCAATGCCTCGTTACGAAGAGTAGATCATCACGGAGGGTCTGTACCAGTCAAAGTCCCTAGTTTTGTAACTGGGATCGCTTTGATAGGAAGATCGAAATTGCTGAAGAATCCGAAGCACAACTATGCCTGGACCATTGCGTTTCAACTTGCGCTGGTAGCCGGGGCAGTCACATCTAAGTCCAGCCATGCCGAATAGGCTGGATACTGCACTTTACGTTGTAGTGCTTGGACACCGTTTCGTAGATAACCTTCTCCTTGGGTTTTGAGATTATCTTGTACTTGTGGGTCTCGCGCGCAGCCAGGAAAGTCTGCCTCAGTGACCAGCTTGTCGCTGCTTTTGCTATTCCAAGCATTTTTGACTCTGTCCACTTTAGGCCGCTGATATGCAAGAGACAGCTAGTTCGTTTTCAAATTAAAGCGCCATATTTCTGGTTATAATTTCAGAGTTTTTATTAAACTGGGCAAAAAGTCCGACGAGATGTGGGCCTTATGTCCTCATTATATTCCATTTATAAATTTAATTTCGATGCATACTACGATTAATTTTGATATGGGCCTCTGTCCGTGGGCGTTTTTGGCACAGTACTTTTGTACCGAATATAGGTACATTTAAACTCCACGTGTGAAGTAGGTTTTCTATACGGTACAAGGTACATTATAAACCAAAATCAAGGTGCTAGTTTAGATTTGCTATCGAATTAAAGGTACAAAGGTATTGCGTATTTACAAAGCTGTCTTGTAAATTGATCATTTGACACACATTTTTTGAGCGAAAGTTGGGTACATAAAGCATTTTAACATAAACATTGCCACTTGCGTTTTTGTAGCAAAATATTAAGGTCCAAGATATTTTATATCCCCCGCGCGCGGGGGCACAGGTTATTTGTACCGTATAAAAGAAACACTTGAATCAAATTTAAGGCACCACTTAAGTTTTTTCTACTGAATCTAAGGTACCTTGACAAAGTGGTACAGAATTTAAAATACTGTCCAATTAAACACCACATGTAAGGTACACGGTAACCAAGTTTCGTATTTGTACCGTATATAACGAGGTACAATTGAACTTTAGGTGTTCGGGTTTTCTAACAAATTTCAGGTACAAGGTACATAGTGGTACCGAATTTAAGAAGCTGTCCTGTAAATTGATCATTTGACGCACTCTTTTGTACCGAACATTGACATAAACATAATGTACCACTTACGTTTTTGTAGCGAATATTATGGTACAAGGTACACCACATGTAAGATGCACAGTTACCAAGTGTTGCGTATTTATACCGAATATAAGGTACATTTGAATAAAATTTAAGGTACCAGTTCGGTTTTTTGACATAGTGGTACCGAATTTAAAAAGCTCTCCTGTAAATTGATCAGCCGACACATTTTTGTTTTGTCCAAAAGTAAGGTACAAGGTACATTTAAACAAAAACACAATGTACCACTCGCATTTTTGTAGCGAATATTAAGGTACGGTTACCAATGTATTTGTACCGTATATAAGGTTAAGTTACCAGTTTAATTTTGTACCAAATTCAATGTACCTTGACAAAGTGATACCAATTTAAGAAGCTGTCCACTTTAACAGCACATTTAAGGTACACGGTTTTCAAGTTGCGTATTTGTACCGCATATAAGAAACATTTGGACCAAAATTTAAGGTACCAGTTAACTTTTTCTCCTGAATTTAAGGTACTTTGACAAAGTGGTACCGAATTTAAGAAGCCTGTCCGTAAATTGATCACCTGATACCCTTCTTTTTTTCCAAAAGTTAAGTACAAGGTACATTTGAAACCCTATATGAAATACCACTTTCTTTTTTGTGGTGAATTTAAAGTACAAGAACATTAAAACACAAATTCAGGTACAGGGTACACGGAACTTTCAGGTACAATCGAGTACCAACTGCAAATTACTACTTACATTTTTGTACAAGGTACATTTTATAACAAAACCCTCTCCCCACCATTCCAACTTACAGGTAACCGGCGGCGGCAACTGTTGCAGCCTCTTGTCCAAACTCTCCACTGTAGTCCCGGGTCCGCACAACAGTTCATCCATTTCCCGACGTCGCACATTTCTCAGCATTTGCATTTGATTCAAAATGGCTTTGCGTTGCTTGGATTTGGCACAGAATTGTGGGCGGGCCAGCTGCAATTGATCCTGCAGCGACATGGTCTCTTGCAACACCTCACTGGCTCCCGTTTCGGCGCTAAACTGAATGACATACGCTATGCCGCGTGGACGCACCTGCAACATGGACTGCAGGGGTTCACGTGGATAATGCTGCTGCTGCTGCTGATAATGATGATGATGATGGCGTTCGCGTCGTCGTCGCTGGCAGGCCGCCGCTGCAGCCACATCATCGTACTGATGCGTTGTGGTGGTTGTGGTTGTTGTTTCACATGAATTAACCACACCATGATGCATGGGTATGGACATTTCCGAGCTAATGCACAGCATGGATGAGGCCGAGCTGGTTGTGGTGGTGGCTCTAGTTCTGGTTCCAGTTACAGCCGCTGCCTGAACATAACTGGCGCTGCCCTGAGAATTGACCACCTGATAATAGATGGCTCCATCGTCGACACAACTGTACACAGCACTGGGCACATGGGTATGGGTATGGGTGGGTGGTGCTGGAGCTGCTGCTGCTGCAGCTGCTGGTGGTGGTGGTGGGACGACGCCCAAAGCTTGAGCATATTGTGGTTGCATTTGTATGTAGGGCTGCTAGGGAGGGTAGACAGAGAAGGCGTTAGAAAAAGGTAAACAAGAGGCAGGAAGCGAGATGGATAGATCGCAGGCAGAAGGAGGTTGATTTATGAAACAGAAGAGAAAGGAGCATAGGAAAATGAGATAGAAGATAAGGAACAGGACTCGAGCAAAAGGAAACAAGAGGTTGCCGATGAAGACCTTCGACTTCGACAAACATCGACAATGTGACTCGTGTGCTTGTTAAATTTACCAAAATCTGTGGTACATGACATTGTGACGGAGCATTTGAACATGCGCAGAGCAACAAAAGTGACTTCTTGTAAAACAGCTTCTCCAGAGCCCAGCCGCCCTACAGCCCAGTAGTTAACCGTTGAGCGCAAGGCTGAAATTGTTGCTAGGTTTAAAACCGGCAACCCTCTGCAGTCGAATTAGCTAAGTTCTATCAAAAAACGGTGTATAATTTCGTAAAAAAAGGACACAGTAGGAAATTTTTCAAAATCTAAAAAGAACAGGCCAAAACCTTTTTTAAACAAAGACAATGCAGGCACTTAGGAGTTGTAGGAAATAATCCAACTGCAAGTCCCGTTAAAATTGCCGCTGAGTCAAAAAATAATTGGCAAAAAAATTAGTGGCTACACCGCGTCCAGGCTAAAGGACGCTGATTTTAATACCTATGTAGTCCGTAAAGTGATTGACATCACACCAACCAACCAGTCAAAACGTCTTGCATTTGCGTTAAGCCTCCTGACGTTTGCTTCTGAGGCTGAATTTCTGTTCCAGAAAAATTCAAAAATAAAACAGTGATGTTCTGGGGATGCCTTTCCTAATATGGACTCGAAGACTTGGTACCGGTAGTGGGGACATTAAACCAAAACGGATACCTCCATATACTAAATGATCATGCTTTCACATCAGCAAACAGACTTTTTGCAACGTATGACTGGATTCTACAGCAGGACAATGCCAGATGTCATAAGTGTAGCGTACCAACCAAAGACCTAAATCAGCCGGTTCTTCCCTGGCCCCCACAAAACCCTGATCTGAATATCATTAAAAACGTTTGGGCTTTTGTTAAAAACAAGAGGACCATTGATAAATATCGAAAACGCTAAATATTAGTTAAGTTTTTTTCATATTATTAAGAACATCTTTTGTTACCATTGAATGTTAAACTTGAATAAATAAAATTGAGTTGTGTGTCTAAAACGTCTATAAATACTTTTGACAACAGATAAGAATCAGTTCACAGTCGTATATTTTTGGCGTGTGAGCAGTAATTTCTTAAATTTCTTTTTTAATTTCATCTCCCTAAGCCCTTTTGACTAGGTGTATAGAACACATCATATCCGAATGCCTTAGATAGAATCCAATACCTTTAAAACACAAACCTTCTAGACGCCCTAAAAAAAAATCTGCAAAACTTTCTAAAAAAAAAAAAACAAACCTTTTTCACAAACTAACGCATGCTCACCCAACTGTACTGTATAAACGTTTATTCCATAAAATTAAAACCTAAACATATCTTTATCTCTATAAATATTTAAAAAGAGAGTGTCCTGATTCACTGACTGATTGGCAATCATCGCACAGCCTAAACGGAAAGAGATAGAAAGCTGAAATTTGGACAGGAGTTTCTGTTAGTGGTGAAAGTGCGTACTAAGACGGGGTTTTGGAAAATTCCACCAAAAGTCGGAAAAGTTTGTATGGAAAAATATTTATTTTTCATTCGATTGACTTGAAACTTGGTTTGTAAGCATAGTACGCGAAATAATTCGACACGTGTTTTCCGGATTTTGGAAAATCCGCCCACGAGGAAAATGGCCGGAAAATTCAGCATGGAAAAAATTTTTTTTCATCCGATTGGCTTCAAACTCGGTTTGTAAGGACAGAATACGAAATAATTTGAAATGTGATTTTCCCATGTCGGAAAATTTGACGTAACGGTCGGAAAATTGCCCAAAAATTCTGCATGAAAAAAACTATTTTTCATCCGATTAACTTGAAACTCGGTTTGTAAGGTCAAAATGAGAATTCATTTGTGTTTTCATTTTCCGATGTTGGAAATAAAAACCGGGATGCCCACTGGGAAGTGGGTGGGATGTGGGTGTATTGGTGGATGTGGGAGGGATGTGGGTGGGAGTGTGAGTGGGAATTGGGTGTTCTACTATATTTTTTCTCTCTTTTTCTTTTTTTCTTACTAAACGTACATATTTACTGAACCAGCCGCTACAACAACAACAACAAGACTAAATAATCTGCACTCCCCAAGTTTCACCTCTTTGGATGAGACGGCCAAGAGTTCCACCAAAGTACTATGGGCATTTGGCAAAACGTCAAAGATCCTCCGGATTACTAAAATACAGCAATTACCCGTCCTCGCTAAGGACTGCAAGGTCTATGTGTGGCCTCCTACATGGGGCCAGACGGAAATACCTACCTACCATCTAAAACTTACTCAACTCAACCACCACACAGAAAGTATAAAAAGCGGCGTTCAAGTGTTCCCTATTTTGGGTCCCAATATGTAAAAATCAGCTTGTGATCTTGAATGAAGATTTGTCTGTCTGGTTATGCCTGCCTAAGTCTTTCATTCGATTGTGATGAAACTTTGGGGATTGGTGGGACGCTTGCCCTGAAAGCTTTCCTAGCAGAAGAAATAGGCGGAAAATGTACAAGAACCACGAAATTCGCGATTGCAATGAAACTGTGAGGCATGGTCTTGGTTTACAGATAATTGATTAAAGTTATTTTATATAACTTTTATTTAAATGGTCCATAAAACCGCGAGATTTTCAAAGATCCAACGGTAAAAAAATCAAGAAATTTTTGAACATTTCCATAGGCCTAAGGTTATAAATTGAATAAATGGGAATTAAAGATGCATAACAATATAAGAAGTGTAGACCAAAAACCGCGTAAATTGCCAGATTTTCATTTGAGCATAAAATATAAATACATCAAATGCAAACTGCTTACATTCTTTACATTCTTTTTGACCAGGGTTTTGCTGATGGCTGATAGTGGAGTGGGCTAAGGCGTCCACCGTGTGTTTCAAAGCGCACTGAGCAAAGGGATAAGGCGTCTCACCTTTTTTAGACAAAGCTTTTTCTAAAAATTGTATTAACTAGTTTTTTAAAATTAGGGTGAGGTTGTCAGTGAGAGGTTGTAGCTATCCAGAAGGCTATCAATCATCTGAATGAACTCGTGGTCAAGGAAGGAAATGTTTTCAAAGAGTCAAGCTGCATTAAAGGCTCTTGACGGTAATACGAACAATGGTAAAACACTTACTGCTCAGCACTATTGAATACGTCTTGTGTGGATGCCTGGACCAAAGACATTAGAATATGAAGATGAGTAACATTTTTTTTTGCACGCAATTTTTTGGTGCTGGCTTTTGAACTGGCTTTAGGCTCTCTTGAAATTTTGTTCAAAAGCCAGAGAGAGAGAGAGAGCGCTCTAGAGCCAGCCGCTCTCTTATCCGCATGAATCCATAATAATCCATATAGTATGAATTCATCTATCATCAATCTAATCTGAATTTATAGGTGGATTCATTGATGAAATCTGTTTCAAATTCATCGATGGTCACGCAGGAATCATGGGCTGAACTATAAATGAATTTATAGGTGAATTCATTAATGAATTTTGCAAAGAAATCATTCGTGAATCATTCACCAATGAGCAGTCATGTGACCGCCTAGGACATGCCCATTAGAGCGGTCCCCATGTATAAGGAAATTTTTAAGGTCATGCTCTCACCCTTTATCTGATACTTTTTCATGTATACTAAAGGGTAAAAAAATCAAAAGTTAAAAAAAGTCGAGTTTTAACAGGGCGATGGCGTCTAAAGTTTTTTCAAACAACTCGCTACGCAGTAAGTTGCCTATTAATATCTATTTTTATACAATGCGAAAGAAGTGTATTATAATTTGTGCCCAGAAGTTTGCAAACGCATAGAAGGAATCATCTCCGACCACATAAAGTATATATATTCTTGATCAGCATGACGAGGTGAGTCGATTTCAAGCTTTGCCCGTCCGTCTGTCCGTCCGTCCGTCTCCGTCTGTCTGTTTCATGCGAAACCTAGTCCCCCAGTTTTGGAGCGGCCGAGCTTAAACTTTGCACAGAGTCTTCATTTCACTACTGCTAATATGTCGGAACCGAACCGGATCGGTATGACTACTTCTTAGCTGCCATACAAATGTTCCGTTCGAAAAATATGGTTTTGTGAGAAAAACTGGTTATTTATATTACTTTCGTCGTGTATGTATAATATTTTAGCTATCTAGTTGTATTACATGAGAGCTCTACGGACTGAATAAAGTTATGGGGAAAAAATTATAAAATAAGAAAAAAAGTTTAATATTTTTATTTTATTTTTTATTTTTTTATTTTTAGGATTTTTTTGGATTATTTAAAATGGCCATAAATTTATATATCCAATTTTATCGAAAAAAAGTACCCAATTTATATTTTTATTTTTATTTTAAAAATTTTTTTGAAAAAATTATTTTAATTTTTAAAATAAAAATTTAATTTTAATTTCTTAATTTTTTTATTTTTAATTTAAAATGTATTTTATTATTTACATGCTTCGGGTCCGTATAGACATATTACATTACATAGCCAGCCAAAAGATCATACATATATGTAAAAACACTTGTAAATGGTGCTTGGTTTAAAAGTTATTGAAGTTTAATTTTTTTTTTAATTTTTATAATAAAAATTGTTTCATTTATTTTATTTTTAATTTTTAAGAAAGAATTGTTTGATAATTTTTATTTTAAAAATTAAAAATATAATTAAAAAATAATTTTTTCAAAAAATTTCAAAACTTTCACTTATTTTGTAATTTACATAAAAAAATTATAAAAATTAATGTCCCTGATTTCAAGTATCAAAACTTGGTATAGACGAAGTTAGCTTTGCCTTTTTCGTTTCCGTTATAAAATACGGCGATGATTTCATTTATAAACTATTCAAATTTGTAAATATTTTTTACTCCATAAATGTAGATCCCTTTTTTGAATTTCAAACAATGACAAAGTCAATTGAAATGAACTAATAACTTCGTTTGTAAAAATTTGTATTTGGTGAACGTGTCGGATGATTAATATTTTTTAAAACTTTGGGGACCCTGTCCGCTTGTCTAAATTAAAATAAGATTTTTTGATTTTCACAATTATTAATTATACAACAAATAGTAGCTTTGGGAAATGCTGAGACCTCCCTTTTTTTCCATTTTGCCGGTTCGGGATCGCTCTAAATGCCCATATTAAATTCACCACATTTTTCATAGGAAATTCGCTAATGATTCAACGATATCCGCAACGCACAAACAAGCTCTCAACTTTCTCAAATCTGAGAGCGCGATTTTAGTCGCCACCAAAAAAATAGCTGCATCGTGCAGAAACAATATAGGCCGTTCGGCATCTCAGGAAAATTATATTGGTTGTTGGAGGAACTGCTAAAACTATTCGAGCCATGCTTAAGTTGACTTTCCTGAATAATATTCCAACATTTTAATAATCTTAAGGTAAACACTAGTAATCGAAATCTTGTACTTTTTATGGAATTGATGAATATCCGTTATGTTTTTTTAAACGTTTTGAAATTAATGTTGGCGCTTCCACTAAATGAAGTCCGATGGCTGCCAAACTTTTAATTAAATCTAATTGGGACCAGAGCGAAATTATTTTTTTCGTCTAACTCACACCCGCCCTCGTTCCTTCCAACCCGCGGTCCAGACTTCGGTATTCTAAAATCTATTTGTAAGGGCTAGGATCTAATATGGATTCAGTCTTTTAGAAACCATTAAATAACTCGAATTACCAAAATAGGAGCCAACTAGCTTTACTAAGACTCCACTTAAAGAGAATAAGACAAAAGAAGAGAGGCAGAGAGAGGAGTATTAAATAAACTTTAAAATAGATTTACCATGCATGCCGACGCCTGTTGTTGCTGCTGCTGCTGCTCAAAGAGCAAATGTTGTTGTTGCTGCTGCTGCAGCTGGAGTTGCTGTTGCCGTTGATACAACAGTTGCTGGTGTTGCTGTTGTTGTTGCTGCTGCAGCAGATTCTGTTGCTGGAGCAAATAGAGTTGTTGTTGTTGTTGATTTTGATAGTGTTCCATAAACTGGCGTTGTCGTTGCTGGACAAAGGAGCAGACACTCTCACTGCGTCCGCCACCGGAGCTGCTGTGGCTAGAGGGTGTGGCCATTTTGCGGCGTTGGAGCACAGGTTGACGTGGTGGCAAAGGCGGTGGTGGTGGTGGTGGTGGGGGGGGAGGAGGTGGTGGTGGGGCCAACTCTTCTGTTTGTACCGCCTGTTGTACCTTTTCTGGGGCCAAGTCTCTGCCTTCGGCTGGTGGTGTTTCCTCCTGTCCGCCTGTGACACGGACTTTACTGTCGGTTAAGGCCTTACCCTTGCTACTACGGCTTTGTCCCAGTAGCGAGTGCAGGGCCTGCAGCCTTTTGATCTCCTTCTCAATCCAGTTCAATTGGTTGCGCCTTTCGGAACGTTGCTCGTACTCGATTTCACTTTGAGTCATGGGAGTAAGCCATTCCTGTAGGGCCACCTGCTCATCCACATCGGCATCGGTGGAGCCGGCTTGGGCCACAGGCAGATTGGCTTTTTGGGTAAGCAATTCGTGAGAAATGGTGGTGTTGGTGCAGGAGGAGGAGCTGGCCGGCAGGGGAGAGGCGGGTAGGCGTGTTCTGGGTGCGGGTACGGGTACACTGGGTACGGGTACACTGGTATTGGTGGCCATGTCCTTGCATTTACCTCTAGACCGTAGACTGCTACTGGCAGTGGAATTGCCCGACTCCAGGCAGGAGATTCGTTTGGCTATATCCCGTATCAGATGCTTCTTTTGTCCCTGACTCAGGCTACGTGTTTTGATCAGCGAACAGAGCAAATCAATGCCCAAATCCAAATCACCTTTGGCCACCGAAGAGCAAACCGACGAATTGGGCTCCTTGTTCTCCTTGTTTTGCTTTTGATTGCGTTGGATTAGCTTCTCCAGTTGACCCGCAGTGTATTCCCTTTCGCGTTGCTTCTGCTGGGGATCCAAAGTGGGCGTGGCGCTGGTGCTATTTGTGGACGAGGGAAACGAGTGATGATAATCAAAGCTGCTGGCCACGGAGCTGCCATACAAAGAGGTAGCCTGGGAGGCACGGCGTGAACTTTGCTGACTGGCCGAGGGCACCGCAGGCGGAGGAGTAGCCTTAGCCGCCAGACTGCGACTCACAAATGTGCTGGATGCCAGCGGCGGCTGCGGCGGGAGGGCCAGCTGCTGCTGCTCCTCCAACTGCAAACGATTTAAATCCGTTTCGGATTTCTGCTGAGGCAAACGCCAGCAATCCTCCAGCACTGAACGCTCCAGGGTGCTGATATTGCTAGTGGAAACGGCACGTTTGTAGTAACCCACATCAGCCGCTGGATCCCATTCCAGACGCTTGTGCGTTTTGACTGCCGATTCGGGGGTTTGAGTGTTTTTGGTCTGCATATTTGCCTGAGCTTTGGTGGGTGTACACAAATCCTCAACAGAGGCAGAGATTTGTTTAGCATTTGGACTGCTGGTGCTGGCCATTACAATGGGTATAAAGGTGATTTGCTCGGGGGGATTGACTGCTGCAGCTGCTGCTGCTGCATTCTGTCGCCTACGACTGCCACTGCCCGTGCCCGTTTGAGTTCGCGCCGTTGACATTGCGCAGCTGTGACTGCAGCTGGCTGCTCCGCTGCTGGCTGCCCCGCTGCTCGCTGTTGACGATAAGGCCATATAACGCTCCAACTCACGATCAACCGCCAGCTCGGCTATGTATTCTCTTGCCTTGGCTGGAACGCGCGATGAATGTGGCCGCTGCGGTTCATCTTGTTTTCGTTGCGACATTGCTGATTCTATTGGCTTTTAAATCCAAGCGTCAAGGCTCATCGGGAATGGGAATATCTATTTAGGTGGGATTTTGTGTTTTTTTGTGCTCTTTTCAAAATGCCAATGGATGTAGTGTTGGTGAGCGAACAAAACTCGTATTTTGCATAAAAATGTTTTGTTAACAGTGTGCTGTTTGACGCTAAATCGATAAATTAGCAAGCAGTGCCGGTCTGTAAAGCAGTGCAACGTTTTTGGTGAACTAGTTCATTGCTTCACAGTTAGGGATGGACCAATTGTGAAGCACAATGGCTGTTAGTTTTTGAATAGCTGGGACTGTCGTGATTAGAGTAAGTTGCTGAGCATTGTAGCAAACTTGAACAAGAGCGAAAGTAAAGTCGGCTCTAACCGACTCGTGGAAAAGTTTAACTCTAGTGTTCCTGAGTGGGAACATCCGAAAAGTATGCAACATTTTCTTAATTGGGCTATTTTATATCCGATCTTGATGAAAATTTCAAGGATTACAGTTATTGTGAATATTAATTTAAGTTTTAAATTTGAACAAACATTTGAAACAAACTTGATCTGCCTCAGACATAGGAGTCTAAATGTCAGATTTGCTTGTTCTAGCTTGCTGAGTTGAGATCTACACAACCTGATCAATGATCATATTAATAGGTACACACCAGAGCTTTTTAATTATAGATGGTTTATTTGTACTTTTTAGTGTTAAAAATTGTTAATTTTTAATTTTTTTTTTTTTTTTTGTGAACAAATTGTCACAAAAAGTTGAAAAAGATTTGAACCATGTGTTAACCTTTTTAAATTGCAAGTCCACCACATTTCGCCTGATCATACATTTGCTAACTAAAGGTAAATTAAGTCTTCTCAATACAGAGAATTAAATAATTATTTTTTTTAGAGAAATGGGTCGAAATTCTCATTGTACTAAAGAAGAAGCTCGATTGGTTCTTAGTCTGAAAAAAGAGAGGCAAATCTTTACGCGCCATCGCCAATTTAATGAACAGGTCTCATAATTTTGGTAAAAATGCATTAGGAAAGAAAAACCAAGACAGGAAACCAGTGGAAGGCCACAAAAAACAACGAAACCCTTGACCACCACTAGTATCTATGAGCAAAAGGACCCATTTAAGTCATCGAAGGCTATTGCAGCCGAAATTGGGAATTCAGTTAGTGCTCCAACTATCCGATGACGACTACAAGATGCCAACCTACCAGGAAGAATCAATACCAGAAAGGTCCTGTTCTCCCCTCTGTAAAGTTTTGCTTGCTTAAAAAAATATCACCATGAGGCAAACTTTGCTTCTCCTTCTTTCCCTTTCTCTTTCAATTTAAAGCACACCCCAAAGACTGGCCGTTTTTTTAGGATGCTACTGGGAGAAAAATGGAGAAACATATTATGGAGCGATGAAACCAAGACTAATTTGATTGGGAATGGCTGTGGAATGTTCGACGCCCTAATGGAATTCGATCCACGGTTTACAAAAAACTGTCAAACATGGAGGGGGCAATATAATGGGTATGGGGTTGCTTCTCCTTTACTCAGACTACGAACAAACTGAATGCTGAAGAGTCCGCTACCAGAAATACCCCCAGCAACAACCATAAAACAGCCCGGGCAAGCTGCTCAATGCATTATCCTCCACCCCTCATTGGAGGGACTAAACCAGCTCCACTAGCTCAATAGACGGACAATAAAGCATTGGAAGCAGATCAAATAGAAGGAGCAGAGCGTCTGATCAGGCGACATGCGAGCAGGAGTGCAACTGGTATGGAAGGAGGAGATACAGGTCCAGGGACAAATAGAGAGCCAGAAACTCGGACAGATCCAAACCAAATCCGTAAATGGGGTATCTGTTTCGATGGAGAAAGCTAAAGAGAATGATCGGAAAATGTCACGTTTTTATATAATAATATATTTTATTTTTTAGGTTGTTCACAATGAGGCACATCTAACATCATTATCAAAGATGTTCCCTAAGCATTTGGCCGGGCCAAAATTGTTATCATCATTCCAACATCTTCTGGGGATGTTCCTATTTTACTGTGGTGGTGCAGTCAGTATTTTTACGATAGTTATTTGGCCACCACTAAGAATTTGTCATTCACTGAGAATCATAAATAATGTCAACGACATGGAATGGAAAAATGTAAAAAATTCAAGACTCAATCTAATCAAATAAACAGACATTGAACATTATTTAGTTAAGTTGTATTATCTTAATAAGATAAAGACACATATGACAATGCCGTACCTTATTGCAATGTTGGGGAATTCATTATCGGACAAATATTCCAGAGTGCCTCCCATAGCTGTCGGATTGTGGCACCCATATTGCTGATATGGAAGGCCACTTTGCAAAATGCTCCAAGCCTGGCCACTAAGCGGAGTTCGTGTAAGTAGTGAGGAGCGGTTGGAGCTGGGCAAGAGGAGCATCAAAGAGCTCTGCGTAAAATGTTTCGGTAGATAGCATGCGTCAAGCAACGTTCCAGTTGTGGAAAGGAACAATAAATAACAATGTAAAACCATTTGTGCCTTGCAATACGTTCTCTTTCTTCATTCAAACAATAAGCAAATCTTGGTATAGCGAAATCCACATCTTTTGCGCCTGGAAGAATAGCTCTCTGGTAGTAGTATTAGGATTGGTTTGGCTGCCGATTAAGGATTTACTTGAGGGAAAGTTTGGCATTTGTTGTGTGATTATTTAGATTCTTTTATTTTTTTTTTTTCTTGCACCAGAAATCCTCTAGACGGAGATGAGAAAATATTCCCAAAATATATAAATGAAAATTTTTTGTTATCCCATTGTCCATGAGCCAGCCATTAGCTAGCCGGCAACCGATATATGGACGCACGAGAAAAAGTCAGTTCGTAACAATTCAATTCAAATCTTTTGACGAGCCATTGTTAAATGCTCTGGTTTACATATATATTTTTAAGTTGTCTGATAATTCCTTGTTCACCGCATACATCAAACATCAAACTCATCCAAAAAAAAAAGAGTAATTGTGTTATTATCTTGGAATTACGAATGATTATTTGTTATATCAATTTCAAATGTCGAAAACTGTGAACGGCCAAAGCAAATGAACTAGTTTGGTTCGCTCACCAAAAAAAATCCCACTGCTTTACAGCCCGTTAACTTTTTCGATTACTGATATAATTTATCGATTTAGCATCAAACAGCACACTGTTAATAGAAAACATTTTGTATACGAAATGTTAATTCAAAATGGTGGCGCACCCCAAACAAATTGGATTGTTTTACCTGTATTGTTTTACCTGATTGTGTCCTGTAACTTTGTTTTGTTATTAATCAAATTACTAAATAAAAAATAAAATTAGTAAACAAATTCACTTGAAATCATGTTGGAAACAAAAAGTATTGCTGCATTGGCCTTTAATGAGACGCCACGCAAGCGCAAAAGAGAAACACCCTTAAAAGCAGCAGGACCCAGCGACGCCAAACAGGAAGCAGCTGCTGCAGCTGCTGTGGTGTCATGCTTCACCAACGCTGCTTTTAGTTCGACGCCCAAGAAGCTAATCGGACGCCGTCGGCTGGCCAAAGAGAATAGCAATCCGTTTCCCTGTCTGGAGGTCAAGTCCATAGCAGATTTGGCACACCAGCCAAAGCCAACAACTGCGGTAAATCCCTACGAGGTGGTGCGTCAGCCCTCCAAAAAGAAAAAACGGGAAGCGGCCTGCTTTGAGAATCCTGGCCTGAATCTTGAATTGCCCGAAAAGCAGTTTAATCCCTATGAGGTGAGTTCTTTCTTTATTTTTTGAAGACTTTTTGAGTTTTATACTTTACCTGGCAGGTGGTACGTGCTGAGGTTGAGCCCTCCAAGGGTTTTGTTAATGAGGCCCTCAATTTGCGTGGTCAGGATGCACCCGCCTCCCTGAATCCCTTTGAGATACATCGTCGCAGTGAAATCTCCACATTGGCCGGCAATGCTGCTGGAGTGGAGAATCCCGCCTTGGTGGAGGAGCCTTTACCCAGCAAACTGAAAATTGGTCTACCCTTTGCACCCACATTGGGCTGTCGCATAGATTTCCATGGCATGTCGCTGGCCCAGTTAACACCCAGTAAAATGCTGGCCGAAAAGCTGGTCTTTTCACCCGCACCGGCTCCAAAACGTTCACTGGGCGCCATCAGTGAGGAGACCACCATGGATATAGGCAAAGAATTGGATCGCTATCAGTTGGAGCTGGAGAATAGCATCAATGAGGCCAAGTTGCGTAAGCATGGAGACACGGTGGAGGTAATAGTGCAGCAGACAGTTGTGGTGCAGCAGGAAGATGTGGCCTATGCCTCGGCCTCCGAAGAGGAAGAAGAAGCAATGGAAGAGCTAAACTTCAAGGCACCCACACGCTTTGTACGCTCCTATAGGCCCGCAGCTCTACCCGTCAAGGCGGGCAGCAAGGATTCCCTTAATTCTGTAGCCTCCAGCAAATCTTCCAAATCGGTGGAGGAAAAATCCACACATGGAGTCAAAAACTTGATACGCAAATCCATACGTCGTCTTATACATCCTCTAAGCAGTCAGGAAACAGAAGAGGAGCCTGAAACCGAAACGGCAGCACCACATCACCATAACCTAATCTCCAGCATACGTCATAGTCTACGCCGGCGACCACAAAAGCCTACAAATGCTGAGCCTGAAGCAGACTCCATACCGGACATCTCCATCATTGACAGCAGCGAACGGACAATGAAACTGCGCTCCATTATACCGCAAACCGAATATATGCCCATCGAGCAGCTAACCAATGAGAGGAAGCACACCTTTAGGAATAGCATAAGGAAATCCACAAGGGAAGTGCTACGACATGTGTTCCACAAGGCACAGGATGGCTATGCCACGGCCAAGTGAAGCGCAAGGGAGAGAAGCCCAAACATTTTAAAGCAGCACCTAATCCAAGTTCTTTTGCACCACACCCAAAGATTGTCTACAAAACGCACCCACAAATTGTTTAGTTCAGCTCGTTCCAGGCGGAAGTTGTCCGAATTACGTTGCAAATTTATCAAAAACCCAGTATATCCTGTGGACACTGTTGTAATCAAGGTTGTCTCAGCTACACTCAGGGGGAAAGTAGACATCTATTTAGATTGACTCAGCTAAGCTAGGGGAAAATGTAGACATCTGAACAGTAATCTTGCTTGCATAAACCAAACCAAATTTGGCTTTATTTACCCTTTCGAATGCTCCCAAAATCTCCACTAAATTTAGACCCAGTTGAGGCAGCATTTTTTCTAGTTTTGGTTTTCTACAACCCTCTTTCTTTTTACAAGCACAAATCTTCCTTTTGTAGGAAGTAGAAATTGGTCCAATATGTTTTCTCCCCATATAGAAATATAACCCTTTTTTTTTCCTCAACAATTCCTAATCAATTGCCAGAATTAAATCTAAAGGTGGGCCTTCGAGGCGGACAACCAATGAGCTAAAAAATAACCCTAACTAAATATGCTAGAAGAATACTAAGATAACTTTAACGCTACCTGACTCAAATTAAACCCCTTTGAAATCACCCATGCACATTTTAAAGTGCCCCCAAAATCCCTCTGAACTCGGGCTATGAATGGTCTATGATACCTTTCGCGTTTCAACTTCAATTTGTTAGGATAGTTTAGCTTAGACTGAGATGGAAAGTGAGGCCTTTTGTGATTCCATATTTGGCTCTGAGCTGAGACCCTTTTGAGGCTCCTAAGAGCCAAGAGCCAGCTCTGCAGACCTGCAAATCAAGACAAATGTACTTCAGGGTATGAAATTTTGTAGAGCAAAAGTATTTTCGAGATCGAGAAGTAAGTTTTTTATAGTTGGGAAGTCAAGAAAAAGATAAAGTTGGTTTCGATATTATATTCACTGTACAAAAAAAAGTTTTAAAGGATTTTTTTTTTTCAAGTTTGACGCTTTTATTGTGATAAATTTGTTACAAATTCATTTTTCCACTACTTCTTCCCATCTTTCTGGCAATCTTTCCGGCGACGGTTATATTTTTTTTGTCACAAAACAAGTTCCCTGGATTTTTCCTTTTCACTTTTTATTTTCCATTTTCCGCCCTTTAAAGGTCAATATGTTTTTTTCTGTTATACTTTTGAAAATAAGTCGATTTCGATGGATCCCATGAGGATCGATTTTAATTTTTACTTCCTTTTTTTCTGTGGCCCTATCGAATAATTTTTCATCAATACGATGCAATAATCCCTTCTTTTTTGCCTTTGGAGTAGCTATTCATAAGTGAAAAAACGGTGTTCGACTTCAACCAGCGAACGTCGATCAGATATGGCTTGTCACTCCCAATGCTTTGGCGAGTTCTTCTTGCGATTGGCAGGAGTCTTCATCCAATATAGCCTCCAATTCGGCATCATCAAACCTTTCTGGCCGTCTTTCACCACTTCTAAAACGTCTTTACCAAAACTCTCACGTGAAAATCGTAAACTTCTTGCAGTATTCGATGAAAAATAATAAATAAAAGCAAAACATCAACTTTTCCCGCAAAAACTATGTTGTTTACACTTCAGCAAAACAACACATACTGAAAAAAGAAGCCTAATGATAAATGAAGTTGGTTCTAACATTATCCCATTCGATTTAATACCAGAGACGCCATTTCTTAAAAATTCTGTACGGGTAATAATTATACCCTTGCAAAGGGTATTATAATTTTGCCCAGAAGTTTGCAACGCATAGAAATATTCATTTCCGACCCTATAAACTATATATATTCTTGATCAGGGTGACGAGCTGAGTCGATTGTGCTTTGTCCGTCCGTCTGTTCGTCTGTCTGTCCATCTGTCTGTTACTTGGCAAACTAGTCTCTCAGTTTTGAAGCTATCGAGCTGAAACTTTGCACAGAGTCTTCTTTTTACTGCACACTGCTAATATGTCGGAATTGACCGGATCGGATGACTATATCTTATAGCTGCCATAGGAACTATCGGTTGAAAAGTGGGTCTTTGTGAGAAAAACCTTTTTGTTTTTAATGTTACCGTCTCCGACTTCAGCGATTATTAATATTATACGCTTTCACATAGATTTGGAAGTTTTTGTCAAAATCGGATGACTATATCTTATAGCTGCCATGGACTCTACCAATCGAAACATGGGTTTTAATGAGAAAAACTTTTTTGTTTTTAATGTTAACGTGTCTCACATCAGCGATTATTAATATTATACGCTCTTACAAAGATTTGGAAGTTTTTGGTCAATATCGGATGACTATATCTTATAGCTGTCATATGAACTATCGGTCGAAAAGTGTTTTTTTTTTTAGAAAAATTGTTTGTTTTAATGCTGGCGTTCTTAAACTCTGATGTATTAAAACATTTGCAAGGTTATAAAAACTTCGGCAAAGACGAAGTTAGCTTGGCCTTCTCGTTTTTTGATTATTTTTGCATAGGTCAAAAACTCAATTAGAAGAAAGAAAAAATGAAAAAAAACTGACTTAAAAATGAAAAAAATCGGACTTAAAACTTAAAAAGGTAAAATTTTTGGTAAACTCTGCTACTGATTCTCGAAAATCTTTTGACATCAAACTACCAAATTTGCTGAAATTTCAATAAAGTCTCAAAGTTTTTGATAATTAGCTTTCGACCTGAACATTATCGGGTAGAGGGGTTTCCATTCCATTGGTTGTTGTTTACCACAAAGCAATTAGCCTTTTTTATACAAACAGCAAAAACCACCCTTATAAGCGAGTCAAAGTCGGCCACATTGCATTTAATGCGCTGTCTGCTTATGCGGGCTGACGTCGACACGCTTGGACTCAGTTGTTTTAACTCTCTTCAAAGCGAGCTAATTACACTTGTTGCGAGGTCAGCTTGTGCAGATCCTCGCCTCAAAAGGAGGCAATTTATAATGCGCTGAGTCCACCGAGAATAACTGGTCGATGCCGAAGTGGGCTATGCATTACTGCTTTGGTGCAAAATGATGTCACTTTCTTCTCATTTTAACTTGGCGGTTCTTATATTCTTCATCATTGGTCATCCATGGTATTTTACCGCGGATATGTATTATTACAATCATGGTTATGCAGTTATTATTGGGCCTTATTTGTGGGCTTGAAAAGTAATTTCTTAGGTATTAAACGGTTTTATTTTCATATAGAACCCACAGCTAAATTCTCTGCATTTGACTAGATATTCCCACGACTGGCCCGCAGGGCCGGGACACATTTCGCTATTCACGCCGATGGCCAAAGCTTGCGCCATGAGAGCAATCAGCTTTTCAAAAGCCTTAACCGTGCCTGCCTTTGCACGGTTCTTGCTGAGCACTGCTCATTTTTATAAGCGAATTTCAGCTCATTCACAAATAATCATAGCCACCTACAGCTTCTTACTATATGAGCTATATTAATAAGTGTAAAGGCTACTCTTTATGCTAGATAACAGTACTCGGCGACCGTTAATATTTGCCCAAAAATTGTGAAACATGGAAGTTTATATATATTTGCTTTTTATGTATTTAAAAAGATTATTTGAATCTGGTGCCAATCAAAACTGAGTTTACTTTGCAGTTTTTGGGCCATAACTTCAGATTTTGGGGGTGTTAGGAAAAAACCAAGTATGAGGAAATGCTATACTCGACAAATTACGCAGCAGTTTTTTATATGAAGTTTTTCATTTCGCGGCCGTTTCGCGAGCAGTGGAAACCGCACTCTAATCTTTACCTAGGTATTGGAAATTTGAGATACCTTTGCATAGTTTTGGGCAGCAACAATATATTGGTTTTTTGTGAACTCGTATACAATTACTAAACATGGTATATCTTCATTGAAAAAAATCGTAGAATTGCTTGGGATAGTTTATTTCAAATTTGAAGTTGTAATGTAAAATTGGCTATACAGCTCCTTCAACAGGGCCAAGCCAAGCTTCTTTCAATCTCTTGGCGTGTGTGCTTTAAATTTTTGCACAAGAGAAAGGGACCTACAGTTTAACGCCGAATCCGAACGGCAAAGTTGTTAGAATTTGCTTTTTCATGGCTAAATTACTAGCTGGAGAAGGTGGCCGATGTGTAAAAAGCTATTTTTCTAAAGAAAGTAACAACTTTTATTATTATGGATGGAACCAACGACCTCCCGCCCAGCAGTCCAGCACAGTAATCGCTGGGCCACAGACGGCCACAGGAGTGGTACTTTCTGATAATATCAAAAAGAGTCAAAACACTAGTATAGTTTCCCTGCAAAACGCGTCTATAAAGAGTTAAAAAAGGAATTTTTTTACTTTAAGCTCAAATTACTAAAAATCTCGACATGATGGACAATTTAGATATACAGATTCGTGTTTCAGAACACGAAAATCATTGCCAACCCTTCAAAAAAAGTCTAACTTCTTTGCCTAGTGTAATTAAATGGATTACTTTTCGAAAGACAAGAGTTGGACTTGAAGAGTTTTGCTTTGGATGATGTCTTAATATCAAAATACTGGTTGCAAAGAAGAAGTGGGATTCTGTGTACTTTTTTTAAACGTATTTTTTTTGTTTGATGATATTTGGAAAAGTCGGGATGTAAAATTATAGTACAGGGCCAACAGATTCGGTAAGGAGTCGCAGATAACCCCTTTCGTAGTCAAAAACCCCACTGGAACGAGCATCAAGACTTCGGTTGATCGAAGATAACGTTTTTACTTTCTTACTTAATGTTTAAGCCCTTTTTTTTGTAACACCCCCAGGGGAATCCCATTATATAGCTTGTACCTAAGTTAACTGTTAAGTTGCACCGTTTATTTTCTGTCTAAGATTTGCGTACATTTTGTTTGTCTTACATAAAGTGTTTGTCATTTTTATCCGAGTCCTGTGTGTGTATCCTACTTGTACACCGTCTGCAGCAGAGGACGTCGTCTTTGATCGATGGGCTTGTAGGCATGCTGATAGACACTGGCCAAACGCCAGTGCTCGGGATAGCCACCCTGTCCGGCGCCACCGCCCTGGCTGCGAAATGGTGGCACCAGCGTATCAATATCATAATTCTTCTTGGCATAGGGCTGACGTGGACGCGGCACTACCAGGACACGAGCACCGCCACCGCCACCGCTGCTGCAGCCCATTTCATCGATGCCCACAAAATCACCGGAAGCATTGTGCTTGGGCACACCGGCACGAAAGGCCGATTTGCTGGTCAAGCAGTGACCATGACCAAAGGCGGGGCCACAGCATCGGCTGGGAGCTGGGGCCACTTTATGGCACAGACGTCGTGCGGGACGACGGAGCAGGGTATCTCGCTTGCAAGAGGGTCCAGGGGTGGGCCTACAGCCGGTATCGCAATCCGTTTCCGGACCCAAATATTTCTCACGCAAAGCCTGATAGGCCTTGTCACCCAGCAGGGGCGTCGATTGATACTGTTTGGCCAGACGATTGGGCATATGGCCACCGCGTGGCAATTCGGCCAGATTGCCAAAACTAACCCCCCCGGCGGGGGCACGCCGACAGTGGGAGGCAGCACTGGAGTCACGCGAAACGCTGCGGGCACGCTCCCTTGCCGGCGGTGAATAGTCACAGGCACAGGGATCCTCGCGATCCAAGGCACGTCCGCCAAAATCCGTCTTGCGTCTTAGAATATCCTTATCAAAGAAATCCGCCTCGCCCAAAGTGTTGGTAAACACTCCCGCCGAACGACCCAGATCCTGGGAGGGAGTAGCATCCTCTCGCGGCGTCTTGACACAGGTAAATACAGCCGGACCCGCCGAATCATTCGAACCATCTATGTGACGCGCCAAACGCGGCTCATCTGAAGGATTCGAGGGCTTAAAGTCCCAGCAAATGGCCAAATCCATGGGACCCATTTTTTTGCTCGGAGCCGAACCTATGCCCCTTAGGGAGTCACCGGCTCCTCCGCCATAGGCCTTGGGCATGACTCCGCCCCCAGTTTTGGGACGAAACACCTTCATTTTGGTACAGTGCGTGGGCCCCGCATTGTGGGTCTTAACACCCACACCCGTGGCTATGGGATCAATGTCCAGGGCTAAGCCCGCATGCCCACCACTAATTTGGGCCTTGCGGAAGGCCAAATCGGCCACACAATCCGGCAGCGGCTGGTGATCCAGATTATCCTGATGCATGCGCTTGGCCAGCTCAAAATTGGCATAGGCCGGCACCACGGGCGAGGGACAACGCTCGTTGGGCTTCTCTGTGATGGAATGCAAAGGCATTTTCTTAATCAAATCCGGATAATCGCTGACCAGAGGCAAAGACAGCAGATCCTTGCCAGCGAAGGCACTGGCTATGTCAATGTCGGTGCTGCGACCCTCCAGATGGCCGGTATAGCGTGCCTGGGCGGGAAACTGACGGTGGCCAGTGTCCTTTGGTTGATCCAAATACAAACGATTTAGGGGTAAATCTCGTTCCAGTTGAGGGGCATCTCCCAGGCGTTGTTTCTGATCCAAAAGCAATTGATGGGAGGGCAAACGATATGCGGGCTCGGTCAGTTGACCCGGTGTGTAGCTCAAGTCCAAGCCGGATGCTGCTAGCGACATGGTTGAAGGGGTGGAGGGGGTAGGGGGGTTGGATAACACAGTTCACTTAAGAGAGAGGGAAGTGAAGATGAAATGAGCTGATGGAGGTGAGGAAAAGAAAATTTCACTTGGCCTTGACTTTGGTCTTTGACCTGGACTTGGACTTAATGACCTTGATTTTGCCTTTGCCCGTGGACGCAGTTGGTTTTCCCTTGGTCTTACTTTTGGTCTGCGATTTGGACTTGGTCAGGGGTTTGCTTTTGGTTTTACTTTGAGTGGAGGCGGCCGACTCGGTGCTGGCCACCGCTTTGCGGGTCTTGGGAAAGGCGGTTACCTGACGTTTGCGATGACGCTTACGCTCGTTCTTATCCTGCTCCACCTGGGAGTCAACCATCAGCACATACTTGTCCCTGTCCTTGTCCTCCTTCTAAGTGGTAGCATGAGGTGGTGGTGTGGCATGGCATGAGATGTAACAGGAAGTCGCTTACCTTGGGCTTGCAAGTGGGTCGCTTGCAGCGTTTATTTTGCTCCTGTAGCAACACCAGCTTTTGGTAGCCCTCACACTTGGTCTGACATTTGGGACGCTGCCAGTAGGGGTCACCCTTGAGGCCCAGCGTCTCGCGTTTGTCGCACGCCCCTGCACGTCGATTCTCCAGCTGGCAACAGCACAAATCACGCGGAAAGTCGCGGAACTTGTAGCGTCCGCTCAGGCAGGCATCGTAATGGGCGCAAAAGCTGCGTGTAATACGCAGCGGCAGCTCATAGGTGCCACGATAACGTCCAAACGAGTTGCCGTCCCTAGTAGTAAATTAAAGTGGAGTAGTCAAGCAGCTCCCAGTATTGAAAACTTACCGACGCGATTCGGGCAGCAGGTGTCCGTTTTTATCCGCCAACGGGCCGTTGGGCCGGGTTTTACGCGGTCGTGGGGGCGAGAAGCGCGGATACTCCCAATTGTTTAAGCCCGGCGCCTGAAAGCGTAGATCAAACTGCAAAATGGATAAAAAACAAAACAAACACCTGTTAAAATATTCTCCTCCTTTTGGTTTAATGCCATTATTTATGGCAATTGATATAAACAGCCCAACCCCCCTGATGGCGAGCCACCACCCCTCTCTACCATGCGTCGTCAACCCTCCTCCTCGGGCAATTACACGGCGTAATCTCTGTGCTGCAACATGTGTAAAAAGGCATTTCAACTAATTCCACTTAATGCCTTGTTTTCTGTTTGCCTTTTTAAAGCCAAAGCGCTAAAAAACAATACACCAGTTGGACCAGGAGAAGTACAAAAAAAAAAAAACGGACACTTGGTTGGGTTTAGCAGCAGCAGTAGAGGAGTGAAGGAGGAGTTGTGGGATCAGTGACATCATTTATCAGTCTAGGGCTTTGCAAATGCAGCTGTTGGAACTAGACGAAACCTGTTTCACTATCAAACAAACTGACACAACGTAAGTTCCACCAAGATTCAGCTTAATCAAAAGGCAAAGCTGGGTTACCATTATAATAAAACCCCTATAGGGTTATCTCATACATTTACTCATAAATTCCTCCGGTTTGCTGTATTGTAAACAGGGCTTCGATTCGACTTATTTAACTTCCCCAGACCTCCTGAAACCTGTAACCGAATCAGACCACTATCTTTATGTTCCATTGGCACATTCTAGAGGTCATCCATCCGCTGGATTATCTAAATGACCTCAGTCTTTATGTGCATTTCCTCATAATATAGAAAAAAAAATCCTCCTGATTACCTCGAGAAATACATCACCTTAAAAATGCATATCAACTTTTTTGGATCGGTTCAGTAGATTTTGAGTTCTGATGTACACGGCAAAACCATTTTTTTCCAAGGCACCTCTGGGGATTCACCGTCACCGGCTTATCTATCAATATTTTTCTTTGAAAATTTTTTTTCTGACATGCTTCAAAAGTGTACAATAATATGTAATAAAATTTAATAAAATTATATTATTGATTTCCGCCGCAAAAAAATCAAAAAAATATGCGTTTTTCCGCTTTAAAACCCTACCCCGTCGCGAGCCCATCTCTAGCTATGAGTCCTTAACGATGCACGGGACATCGTGAAATGTTCCTTAAATTAGTCCATTCTGTATTGTTGTACTGTCATTTCAAAGAACAACGGGGAGCGTACGCGCTGCTTCTCTTGAAGACTACGGCCTTTTAACCCCGCTCTTTTTTTATTTTGTTTGGTCTAAATTCATTTGGAAAAATGAAATAAGGCCGCGCGGTCTATTTCATTTGAGATGGCGGTCTAAATTCATTTTGCAGAATGAAATTACACGCCATACAAAATGCACATGTCTTATTCACGCGGTCTAATTTCACGAGAGCCCTTACAGTCTAGGAGTAATAACAAACTAGAAGGAATACGCACTATCGACCAGATTTAACCCTTTTTTACCCACCTATGTAAATACATGACGAACATATTAAATAATTTGACCGCGGATTCCAAGTATATCGTCAGGAACACTATTATTATTAATGACATATTTGACGACGAGAGGATGGTATCGTTTGATGTCGTTTCCCTTTTTCCCAGCATCCCGACTCACTTGACACTTGAGGTAATTCAAAAGAGATGGTGTGAAATTTTTGAACACAACAATATACCAAAGAAGTTGTTCATGGATATCTTGACCTTCTGCATCACCGAAAACAGGTATTTTAAGTAAAATATTTTTTAATAATACAATGAGTAAAATCCCATGTGCTGACAGAACCATTGTATGCGATAGACTATTAGGACATAAGTCTGATATAAAACGACGAGACGAGACACCAATCCAAAAAACAGCACTTGCGGCCCACTGTGCTGAGAGTAGACATGCACCAGATTTCTCAAATGTTAGCATACTGCAACAGGAACAACAATACAACAAACGGTTCACTTAAGAAATGTTACACATAATTAGCACCCCCACAGACATAAGACTGAATTACAAAACGGACATAGAAAATTGTGCTCACATACACCTACTTGACTACATAATAATCAGAAAATGGACTCAGTTTCAAACTCTGCAGCTGACTACTTGGACGCTGTGGCTCTCTGTATGTAAACATTTTGTAAACTTTTTGATTTGTATCAAGTATAAAAACTTTGTGTT
>JAEIFU010002767.1:0-38233 GCA_018904235.1 Lordiphosa stackelbergi
AACGATATATTCATTCGATTTGGATCAAACTCGCCAACAAAAATGTTTACCCACATATTCAACACAGCTCTCACTACATCCATTTTCCCTAACAAGTGGAAAACCGCAAAAGTGATACCAATACCCAAATCGAATGGCGATTTCAGACTATTTCCACTTCCTTTCTATCAGTTTTTGAGCAATTGATTGCCAAGCAAATGCAAGCATTCTTGACTCTAACTCTCTTATGAGTCAGATGCAATCGGGTTTTAAAAAGAACCGCAGTAAGACAACTGCCATTGTAAATATAGCCGAAGATATCCGTAAGCAAACTGACGAAAGCTATGTAACATTCCATTATTAGATTTTAGTAACTATTCGGGGTGTCCCCCAAGGGTCTGTTCTTGGTCCACTTTTGTTTTCCATATATTATATAAATTACCTACCTGATATTTTAAGTAATTGTGCCGTCCATATGTATGCTGACGATATCCAGTTGTATGTTAGTCGACCGTTACGTTAAATTGTTGACTGTGTCTAAAATATGCAACTGGGCAACGGAGAATCAAAATCTAAGTGTTCAAATTTTTTAAAACTACCAAGCACCACTATGCGGAATCGATAGTGCTACCCGAACTGAGTAAATCTCTATCAGCGTTTGGCTAGATTGGAAGCACTTTATTTTTTATGGACCCTCAAAGTTTTTGAAATTTGGTGTGCCAACCAAAAAAAGGTGTCATTAGTTTTGGGCAAACAGCTCATTCAGTTTTAGTGATAGCTGCAAACTGTCTTCGGCCAAGTTGTAGCTGACAGTCCGCAGAATCTTCATACAAAGATTTTAAAAAAAATTCATGTTTTCCGGTAGTATTTCTTAAAAAACTTTTTTTCAAAAACGTATTTTTACTTTTTCAAGTATAACTTTAAAAATCAGAATTTTTCGCATACCTTTCTTTGGCAAAAACAAGCTTTTGAGATACCAAACAACTCTGGTGAACAAGGTTTTATAATCTGATCATTTCTACATCCTCCAAAACGGCCCCAAAAGTGTGAATTTCCAAAAAAAGACTTTTTGTTGTCATTGTTTATTAGATACTCAAGTTTTTCACCAAAACAGCAGCCAATCAAGTTTTTTTAAGCTTTTAGAGCAAAACATTACTCCGTTTTACTTGTTGTTTAAAATGATTATCCATAATTTAAGAAAAAAATTATTTTTTTCTAAATTTTTCAAAAAAATCTGTAAATTTTTCAGCAAAAAGGTTGTCAATTTAAGACTGTTTAAAATATTTCAACATTCTAATACATTTTAACAAGTTGAGATCAAATTAGCGTAAAGATTTTATTTTTTTTTAATTTATTTTATTTTATGATTAATTATTTTAAAAAAATTTTTTAATTAAAATTTTATTAAAATACCGCAGAACATTAAAATGCTCATAGCAAGATCCTGTTTAGTCCCAATGTTATTCTACGGTATTGAAATTTTTGCAAATTGTGACGCCAACAGTATGCACCGACTCCGTTTAACCTTCAACTCTATTGCGAGATATGGCTTTGACTGCAAGCCATTTGAGCATATAACGACCTTTGCCAACCAAATATTTGAACTGACTCTTGAATCTTGGATTAATTTTCATTCATAAAATTATTGTTACTCGTGAACCACAGTATTTATTTGAAAATTGGAATTCGCCTTATCCGCGAGAACTTATAATATAATTTATCCAGATTTAGCCCGGCCGGATCAGAAACACACTTCTATGTCTTTGCTGCTCGCTGCTGGAACCAGCTTCAGCACCAACTCAAAACCATTAGGAACGCTACCTTATCGCCTATTTTAAAAGTCTTAACGTTTAAATTATCAAATATCATTTAAGTAAATCGTATCGCAGTATCGCATTATAAACTTAATTTTAATTAATATCAACCCTATTAGTTATTAAGCTAGGATACATTATATTTTTTTACCAACCTCCCCTAATAACATATTGTGACCAATACTTTAATTATCAAGACAAGCTCTTGTTGTATTGGGAAAATTAATAAACAAACAAACAAACTATAACTACTATTTCAACCCATCGTTCCTGTGGCAGCTATATGCTATAGGCATCGGATTTGAATCAAACTTATCAGAATCATGTGCAAGTATATAATACTGATAAGTATTAAGATTGGGAGTGATGGCATTGAAAACAAAAAAAGTTGTTCTTACTAAGACTTTTTTCAGACCTAAACAGAGGGAAAAAACCTGTTCAGAAAATAAGTTAAACAAGATGGTTTCAAAATTTTTGAGAACAAGTGTTCCAAATTTTCCTGAAATAAGTAAAGTTGTTCTCAATCGGATAATATTTGTTTTAAACAACAACAAACCGGTTTTCAACAGAGAGAACGAGTGAGAGTGAGTTGGCTCTCTTTTTGATCTCCTTTTTTTTCGCTCAACAAATAGTAAACACGTAAGTAATCCTCACCACAGACGTGAATGTGTAAAACTGTACAACGGCTGAATGTGCTTTCACGTCATTCCATACGTTAAGAGCATAAGGTACTGGGTTCAATTGCCAGTCAAGCCCCAAAAAAATTTCTGTTTATTTCTGAAAAACTTAATTGAAGCAATACAGGTAGAGTGGGTCGTTGAAGCGATGTTTCTGATTCCTTTGGAATATATGGGTGAAGGGAAAAGCAGCAGTGCGCATATCCAGGAGTCTTGCCTGCCTTCACTTCGAATCAAATGAGGTTCGTCCCCGTTCCCTATTCCACCCAAATGTGAGGAATCCGCCCGCCCAACCTGGTCCCAGTTCAATCAAATTTTTTTCCCAGTTGAGTTTAAAATGTTCTTCAAAACGGAACAATATTAAGTCAAATCATGTTCTCCAAAATGGAACAATATCAACTCAATTTGAGTTTATGCGTTCTTGAAGTAAGCACATTGTAGCACAAATGAGAAAACACGTTCATGTACTGTTTTTAGTAACGTTTGTGCTCGTTTTGAGTCCAATGTTTTCGGTTCTTTTCCTCTGTGTATCTTTAGTATGGCAGCTATACTATAGAGAAGTGTTGAGAAAACATCGATAGTGAGCACTAGTATTCACTATCGATATTACTAGCGAACAAATTAACAACAACAAAAACTAATTTTTTTATTTCCATATTATCCAAGGAATTGCAAATAAAGAAATGAAATAATATCATAGGTAATTCATGACAAATTAAGAAATTTTTACTCTTACTTTGTTTCAATATTTAGTTTGCTCCGATACATCGATAGCGGGTCACAACAATCGATGGTTTGTCAAATACACAAACATCGATAGTATCGATAGGGCTGTTTTCACAACACTACTAAACAGTACAGAGGTGGATCCGATTTTCATCAAGCTTGCTGAAATAATGAAAAAGCACAGAAAACATATAAATACGAGGTTTAGGAACATTTGCGTTGAAAACAAAAAATGTTTTCTCATTAAAACTAGTTTATCGACCGGCCGTTCCTATGGCAGCTAAATGCTATAGTCAGCCGATCCTGAGAATCGTTCATCCGATCTTTATCATTTCTTCGGCAAATCGATACATAATTCTAATTACTAACTATTTCTAACAAGTACAAACTGTGCGGTGGCGGGAGTACGAGTACAAGTACTTTTGCACAAACTAAATATACCCTGTGTACCAAACAGGATGTAAGTTCTGCTCTCATGTTGGCTTTTGAAAAATTTACGATTTGATATCCGAAATTTGCAAATCGCAAAATTTAGCCGAGTTATAACCGATCACATTTAAAAAGTACACAAAGGCGAAAATCCGCGAAAATTTTACGAAGTGAGCGATTGTTTGATCAGTGTAAAAGCAACAATTTGACAAGTATAATAACAATAATAATCGAGGGTGTCACAGAAATCTCTTCAGATTTTGACCTCGGTTGGTTTGCAAATCGCTCGAAAAATCCGTCCATGTCCCAGAACTTCAAGAGATTTCATTATTCTATTTGAAAATCTAGTTAGAACAGAAACTGTTCGAATTAAAGTTCCATCGCTAAAATCTGGGCTGTATCTCTCGCAAAAAAATTTCCCTAATTTTAGTTATGGGTTAATTTGATGTTCAACTGAAATTTTTTTGATTGTGATAAATGTTTTATGATGCATTTTTAAATTATAGTTCAAATTTAATTCATATTCTTCATAAATAAAATTAAAAATTTAAATATTTTTTTGGCGCCAAACATGAGGTATAACTTGCCAGCCCTTAATGCACTGGCTGCCAACCAGATGGCGCCACAAATTTGCATTAAAGACTTTGGTTATCCTAATTTTCAACACAAATTTCATGTTTAAACTAATTAAATATATTGATTTATCCAGAAAAATAATTTTGTTTACAGTTCCAAAATTAGTTTTACTTGTCAAAATTGTTTGGGTGGTGAATTTTGCTAAATCTCCTAACAAAACACGAGAGATTTGAAACCAACCGAAAGAGATTTCTGTGACACCGAGAATTGGTTTTGGGTTGGAATTTGGTTGGAAGAGATTTTTGTGACACCTCCGAATATGTTGCGTTTTAAAGTACATTTTATATTTCGAATTTTAGCAAATGTTAATCTCAATCTTACAGTGAACAATCGAATGCGAATGATATTTACAAGCCTTCATTTGCTACTCCGACATATTCCATTGGATCAGAGAGGACATCGCTATACAATATTAATCTTGCTGAAAAACCTAACAAAACAAGAGTTTTTCAGACTTGTCTGGGAATCGTACCCAGGAGTCTTTTCACTAAACGAACACGTTTGGACTGGCGTCTTAGCGCGCCGCGCCATTGCACACTTTTATAGCTACACATCTAAATTGATTGTCTATGAGTTACATCAAACATCAAACCAATTCTGTATTTTCAATGCAAATGCTACAAATTGCTGCAAGCGTCTTTGATCAATGTTAAATTTTTCCACCAAATTTTTATTGTTATTAAACAACGTAAAACACATAACAACAAGTATTATGTGCTGTATATATGCTGCTTATATGTGTTAAATTGCATGCAACAGCAATTATATTGTTATTATTGTATTATTGGTAGCCTTTGCGATTACGTTATGACTGGTCAGAGTGTTGGTGCCTCTTACTTATAATTATTTAGTTTTTTTTTTATTATTTGTATTATTCCGCTCATTGAATTTCATTCATTGTGCAAATGAATAGCGATTGTTTACCCACACTTTTAAGCGCTTAATATGGTGATTATCCACCTCTGTACCTGCCTCATCAAGCATTAAGACATCTCCCTCCTCCTAAAAAGAAAAAAAAAGCTTACCTACCAAACATTGCGAAAGCTTTGAAAAGAAAATTGTGGCTGGAGAGATACGCAGATGGAATGGGAACCGCATGACATAATGACACACAGAGCCCAACCAAAAGAAAAGAAAAGAAAAGGGAGTGAAGCTATACGGAAGCAATTGCCATGCGGTTAGTCTCTGCGTCCCAGTCACTAGGTCCAGGGGTTGGTAATTGCTTTGCAGATTCCGCAAGCTGTGCCAACAGTCTGGGAAACTGTTTTCCACACCGCAGACATTTCAGTTTTTGACTAATTAGCTTTGCGACTTTTTTCTTTTTGCCTTCTTTCTCTGGCAATCTTTTGTTTTCAGTTTTCTATGGCTTACTTAACACGACAAACAAATTTGCAAGCATGATGATGATGATGATGTGGCTAATTTTGAAATTTTGTACAAGACATGTACATTGGTTTGTACGCGTGTATGTATTATGGTAGTAAGACAAAAGGGTAACTTTAATTTATACTGTATCTGCCAAAGTTGATACAATCCATGGCTTGCCTTGTTACCAACATGTAAGAATTGGTAGCAGATATGAGTGAGAAAACAGCATTTTAATAGCCATTTTCCACTGACTCGTTGTTAACAACATTAAATGAATGTAAACATTCGTTTCAGTGACGATTGTACATTCGGATGAACATGTTTGAGGCGAGGCTTACTATCGATATGTTATCGAATCGACAAGTGTTAGCAATAGCAACAGCTGATTGTTTCAAAAGTGTTGCATCTTAGACAATTTATGAGCAGTCACGCTTATTCTCAGGTGAGAGCATGGAGCAATTAGAATTAGAGAGAACGTTTGCGCTGCCTCTCAATTTTGCTGGTGCTAAACGATAGTGCCCAAATAGATACTTATAGTGCCCAAAAAGATACTTCAAAGTGCCAGTTGGAAATCACTGTGGTTAGAGGGAGACGACCATAACCCAAATGTATCCAGAGAGAGCGAACAGCTGACCAAAAAGTATCTAGAGAGCGTAAATGAGAGCGAACAGCTGATTTCTGACAGAAGCGGTGTCGACTGAACAACCTTTCTCTCTAGTATTCTTTGCTCCATGGTGAGAGTGCAATGAAAGTGCAATAGGTGCAGTGTGCCAAGAAAAAGTGACAAAATTACGGTCTTATTAAAATATTTCACAAAATCAGCTTTGAAACTGATTTCGATTTGATTTCGCTAGTGTGACCGTTCTATTTGTAAATTTTTTTAGCAAAGAAAATCAAAAACAAATCTGGATCGTTCCTGCAAACTTCTTTCGTGAAATCAAAACACTTAGAGAATACCACTTTCGTCGACAAAACATTTCAAATTGTCCTTTTTTTAGAAGTCGAACAGCGGATTTCTGCTCCTATTTATGTGTTGCCCCCATGTGGAAAAAGAAACAAAGCAGTTATCATATTTGGTGATTAGTGATATCATGCACTTGATACATGAGACATGATAGTCTAGCGGTCCTACCATTTGTTATGCTTCAAATTTAAAAAGATTGTCAAATTCATAGTAGAATCATGATAAATCCAGCCTACAAGATTATCATTTCTCAAGTAGCAGTAAATGATATCAGTGTGAAGTCAGTCTTCAGCCTCTTCAACTGAAAGTGAATGAATATGTGTATATGTAAGAGGAAAATGTTTTGGCACGCCGTCATCTTTGTCATCATCGGTTGCGCTGTGATCTTGACCCTAGATGGAAGAGAGGTATGAACAATTTTTATTCGCGTTTCGATGCTTGACTAGCTTGTTTGTTTTTAAAGTGCGCGATGCCTCGATCAAAAAAACCTTTACGGGAATTGTTTTCTTTTGATATAGAAATAAATGCCAAAAAAATGTAGAAAAAAATGTAGTTACTGCAGTAGCTAAATACATACTCTAGTAACTACTGAATATGGAAGGATTTGATTGAATATGAATATGAACTGAATATGGAAGGATTTGATTGTGTGATTGTGTCTTGGCTGTGTTTTTCATTAGCATGCAAGCATTGACTTTGTGTTTATTTAAGATACTGGCATTTTTCGATTCTCTATCACATTTGCAAATGCCATTGCCAGTTGTTGTGGCCTTTCGTCACTTTGTCATATGCAACTTAGCCAAATGAAATTGAACATGTTTCCGTTTGATTTTTGTTGCGCAGATATCGCCAGAAAGATCTCATAAACACGTGCTGACAGTGTTTTATACCAACAACCGTAACCGTAACCGTAACCAAAACCCGAAACAGATCAAGGTTAATAACTGTATCCCGTACCGTAACCCCTATCCCACAACCGTAATATAACCGTAACCGTAACCCTAACAGTTATTCGTTTCGGTTTTAATCTCTGGTTCAAATTGTTCCGTTTTCAAGAACATTTTGATTGCTTTTGGATAAGGTTTTTCGCGGATCCTTACATTATGGGTCTTCTTTAGATTGGAAAGAGAAGGAGAGGTAGCACTATTATTTACAAGCGCTGGATATGCTGCTGCTCTTCCGCCCGTATTCCATACGATCTGAGACTTCACCCGACTTGGTTCATTTAAGACCTTGGGATTTGGAAGCGAAACCTGAATATTATGCACTTAACGGACGACGTACGGAATGGTGTGCTAGCACATTCCGCCATTGCCTTCTTTTGTAGCTACACGTCTAAACTGCTACTTACTCTTTATGTGTTATAATTGAGTTGAGTACACAGAAAAAAAAGATCAAATATCAGCCCTATCTTTAATAATATCGAAAGAATATCATTTTATCATATCGATGTGATACTATTTTTACCTAATCATATGGACGCTATATCACCTTGATATTTTTTTTCAGATGAAGGCCGATTTGATACTCAAATACCCGTATGATACTAAATATCGTGATCTTTTTTTTTCTGTGTACAACTTTAATCATTTGAAGAACAATTTGAATAATTGTGGTCAAACATTTTGATAACATCTTCTTTTTATTTTGAGATGAAGGCAACTTATTTTCTGAACTGGTTCTTTCCTTCTCTGATCAAATTGAAAGGTGAATTTACTTACATTTTCAAAGTCTTTATTTTTTTATAATTCTATTTTATACCCTTCATAGCAATACTCCTATGACAACGAATTTTCCAGTTCTCATAGCACCTTTTTAATTTCCATTTACCTAACTTTCATTCGACAGACTAAAATAAATAAGTTTTCTTAAGTTTCCAAAATTTTTTTGCTTTAAAGAGGAGTTAAAGGAAAAGTGGCACATTTCATAAAATCTTCATTTGATTTAATTTGCAATGACTTTTTCAGCGATTTCTTTGACGGGTTCAAGAACATTTGTAAAATCACGACAAATATTTATGTCTCTGGATATTATCATTTCCGTTACTGCCCCATTTGGCATGTTTGCTGCGTTTGAGTAACACTGCTGATGCTATTATAGTATTGCACAGTTTTCACTGCAATTTCTGTCCATCAACCTTAAAAAATAATTTTTAAACATTTTGCTTCACATGTCCAGAGCACAAAAATACAGTTATTAGCAACAGTGTTTCGGTCACACTAAAAACAAACAAAAATATCATCGAAAAATATCACCAAAATATATTCGATTTGCGAAATACCGCCTCGGAAAAATATGAGATAATGATATTCGTTAATGTGGGCAATATCAATATTTCGATAAATCGATAAAATTTTCGACATTCGTACTAAACACATTCCTAATAAATAAATTTATCACAGCCTTATTCTATCATAGCACAAAAGCACAATTCGACTGATGTTCATAAGAATTCAGCTTGTAAAAAGCTGTTCAACAGTGTGGCTAGTCACAAGAAGCATTTGGAAAAATACATAAATCATAGAACTTTAAGCAGGCTTCAGGTCAATGACTTATGTTTGTTTATATCTTTTAAAACTAGATGCAAAACAGAGAACTGCTTCATTCGATTGCAATGAGCGTTTTGCATAAATCAACACCAGAATATCAAACTGGCATACACAACATGTGCACCTTTGCGTTTTATTCTAACCAATCCAGTATTGCGCTAGTGCTTTATGCAAGCCTTTATCGAGTCTATTTCAAACGTCTCTCAATAATTCGTTACTACCGACTATATAGAAGGAATCTTTCTTTATACCCCTCCATAAAAAGGGAGTAAGGCTAACATCGAGAACTATCGTGGCATTGCAAAATTTTTTGCGATCCCCAAGCTATTTGAGAAACTCATCACTACTCAGTTGCAACACTTTTGTAGTTCCATAGTTTTTCCAACTCAACATGGTTTAATGAAGCGCCGTTGTACATCAACCAATCTCCTTGAGTTTAGCTCTATAATCCGGCGTGGTTTTCTTGAAAAGCAGCAAACTGACGTTGTTTTTACTGACTTTAGCAAAGCGTTTGATTCTGTAAATCATCTTTTCTTTTGCATAAACTTTCATTAATTGGTTTCCCTGAATTACTGCTCCAATGGATCTCTATGTATTTGTCGAATCGGACCCAGCGAGTCTTATTTAATTCAACTCCATCAAAAGTAGTGAATGTCTTTTCTGGTGTTCCTCAGGGAAGTCATCTTGGGCCATTGCTTTTTGGTCTGTTTATAAATGACCTCCCCCAGGTAATCACCTCATCACACGTTTTGATGTATGCAGATGATGTAAAAATTTCTTTATCCTTCAATGGTACTGACTCACATAATCTGTTACAGAATGATCTTGTTAGCCTTCAATCTTGGTGCCAAAACAATTTGCTGCACTTAAATCATTCAAAGTGCAAGAACATAACATTTTACCGCAATAGACCTCATTTGTTTACCTACTCTATAGGGCACAGCAATCTTGAACGCATCCATACAATGACTGACCTAGGTGGTCTATTCGACCATAAACTTTGCTTTAATGACCACATCGGTATAATAGTAAACAAAGCTAAGGGTGTTTTGGCTTTTATTAAACGCTGGTCAAAGGAATTCGATGATCACTACATCACAAACTTTACTTACCTTTGTCTTCGCCCGTCTTGGACTCTTTCTTTTTCTCAGTATGATAAGAACTGCCTTCTCCATCCAATGTGAGCGGGCAGCAGGGTATCAATAAAAAACTCCCTATCTGAATGGTGAAGTAGTTTTAATACTATATAACCCTTTTAATGTTGACAGAAAATTGTTAACTATTTCTATACAAATAAACAAACAAACAAAAAATTGTTGGCACTCAGAATATAATCATGTTCATCTTTATTCCAATCAGTTAATTAGAGTTAGCGAAAAACACCTTGAATGAATAAACTCTTACAAAGACGCATAGGCTGAGACGTCGGAGAGAGCGAGGGAGAGGGAGACCGGTTAGGTGGTCAACGCTGAGTTTTGTTCGATCAAAAAAAGTCTAGCTCAACCGCTCGATGCGATTGCGCTTTGAGCTGAATATATTCAACGCTGAGTTTTTTTCGATTAATAAATATGAACATAAACGTTGGATCAAAAAACTCTGGCTCAACCGCTCGATGCGATTGCGGTATGATCTGAATATATTCAACGCTGAGTTTTGTTGATTGATTAAATGTGAGTAAGAATTTTTTGTGTATGAGGCAATCAAGAAAAAAGTGATTTTTGCAATTCTCTGATACAAAGGAGGTTGGTGGACTGTACAGCTGTTAACAGAACCTCCCGGCTTAGAAGTCTTTGCCTATCTTCTATAACTTATTGACCTGGAGCCTGCTAAAAGTTCTGTGATTGAAAGACGTCATTAAATATTCAGTCACAGTTCGCTTAAAATGTACGCCAACAGGGCTCATCTCCAATGTATAGTGTGAACAGAACAAACAGAAATATTTTTCTAAGAATGCACGGCTATGATTGGTAAATTGAAAGCGTTAAATCTTTAAAGATGCCATTGCATCTCCGTACAAACAAAATAATACTTTGATATACGTAGATGGGATTTTTATTAATCTGCAGATATTGCATTTTTAAAATCAAAGTCTCTCAATAAGCACAAACGATTCTAAAGGGTTGTGCACAAAATTTTTACTGATAGACAAACAAACTGTGTACGTAATTATGTGTGTGTGCACATTGAACTGGATGAATTTTGCGGCTTGAAACGGTTAATTGAACTGTTTTAATGTCACTTAATGCGCGTTCGCTGAGTCAGCACTCACCAGTAGCCGCATTCAAAGCCGAAAACACGTTTCCAGGCAACGGGGTCGGTCTAAGCCCAAAACTGGCAACGGTCCCCCGGCCTGGAACTGACTTGACTCTGTGACTGAAACTGGGGCCATGGCACGTACCGAAAACGTTTTACTCGTAATTCGTATTTTTGTGTTGTGCCAACAAGGTGAAGGCTACTTGACAGCCAAAAAGGCAAAATGAAAACTGTTCCACATAATTCGGGCCAGTCTGATAAAAATCGGATGACTTTATGGTACAAATTTTAGGTCAGTGAATTGCAGTTGGTTTGCTTGGACATATAAGACATCCTTGTGTGCGTGGAAAAGAAATGATACATTTTCTTGGCAAACACATTTTCGTAACAGTCGTTTTTCGTTTGTGATTTTCTTGCCCAGCTCCCGTGAAGGCAGCCATTAAATTTTTTGAACCTTGCCCAAACGACTAAAACAAACAAAGTACATAAAAATTCAAACAAAGGGGCATTCCGTTTATCTGTTGTTGTTTTTCTTTTCTGTCTCTTTTGAATCTAAAACTTTAATGCTAAGTTTTAACCTTTAAAATCAGCGATCTGTGTACTTGCATAAACACACCGATTTTTATTAAGAAATTCAAATTGAATTAAATGCCGTCAATCATTGGGCAATGTTTAAGAAATATTAACTGGGCCACCGGCAGAGCGATATTTGCCGGGACACTAATTAACTGGATGCCATCGACCCCATCTAAATATGCAAAACTGTGTTTACATAACCCAAGCGAACGAGATGCATAATTATCTCACATTTGCTCCATATTGAGCGAAAGTTGGACGGCAAATAAATCAAAATCAAAATCAAACTCTACAGCAAGCGGCGGCTCATTTGAAAATACATTTAGCAGCTTTTGTATATAAAAGCATTATAATGAAAATCACAACTTTTTTGTTTCGCTGGCAGAAATGAGTTACCTACACCCATTTCCTACATTGGGAATGCGCTCCACTCCCTTATGGTATACGCACAACGGGGATGCCCACAAACAATATCTGAATTTTATTATTCTATAAATAGATAAAAGAGTGAAAGTATGTAGGCGTCTAAGCCGCTGAACCGATCTTTATAAAATTTTTTATTATGATCATTTCGATCGGGAAAGAGTCAAAGGCCATGTCTCAGGTCTATGAACCAGTTCGTAGGTTGGTCACAAATAGTTGGAGATTTTACTGGATCCAGTAACCCACCAGTCTTCGATGAAATGTTCTTCAAATATTAAACTTATTGCCCACATCTTTAGATGGGAAAAAATTGTAAATGACAATGATAGTTGGAAAAAATGTATACTTTTTGGTTTTTTGATTAAAAACAACTCTTCTACCTGCGAAAGTGTATGCTCAGTATTACACTTTCTCAACAGATTTGTGATTTGGAGATTAAATTTGGTCTAAAAACATGTTTCAAATCGCAAAATGTTTGCGGAAAAGAAAATGGGAGCTTGGCTGTATATACAGGACTGATTTTCTTCCGTCGCGACTGTACTTCGCGATTAAATTCTGTGTGAAACTTGGTAAGTCAGCGACAGAGACGTTTGATCTGATATGATTGCTTTAGCAAGAAGTGGTGTGTTTCGGTGGCACCAGACCTTTTTGGAGGGCTGGGAAAAGGTCAAAAAGAATTCAAAATGGAAAAATTATTATTCTTGGGGAGAAAAAAAAAAAAAATTTTTTTTTTTTTGGGTGTGGAAAAAAAAAAATATTAAACAAGGGCCGATTTCTCATCTCCTAAATAAGTGAGAAATAGCTATTTGACAAATAACGCTATGCAACAGATAAAGTTCCACATAACGAAATTGGATTACAAAACCTGTGTGTAAACTTATCTAAAACCTTTACATACGAATGGCAAATTCTCTAATGAGGTGGTAGCACTTCCAGTGAAAATCTGGCAGCACTGTCAGCAACAGCTGAGTTGCCGTGTCATTTTGTGTTGGTTAGAAGTTTGTCTGTCATCTGAAATTATGGAAAACACAACAAAAAGGCAACGTGCTAGGAATTTTACAGTCCAGGAGGAATGGGAACTAGTAGCTCTAGTTGAGGATAACAAGAATGTTATCGAAAACAAGAAGTCAGATGCGGTCACTTGGAAACAAAAGGAGCAAGCATGGGCAAAACTGGCGTCCACTTACGCTAGCAAGACCGGAATTCAGCGCACTGCTCAGGCTCTTAAAGCAAAATATGAAGGGCTTAAGAAGAAAACCAAAGCTGAAGTGGCATTGGAGAAGAGGGAAACATTCCGTACAGGTGGCGGGCCGCCTTCGTCCAAAAAAGTTTCTGACATGTCGGAAAAAATAATGGAAATGATTGGCGAATCTGCCACTGGCGGCGAGAACAGTTTTGACAGTGATAGTAAGCATAAAAAAAAATAGTTTCTTCATGACATGGTTGTACATAATGCAATCTTTTACAGATGTTATTGATTTGGAAGAGGATGGTCAGCTAGAGAAAGTTGATTTTATAGAGCTCCAAAATGATTTCCCAGACAACAATGTAGATTTGGAGGTCGCCGATCCATCAACCTTTAATCCAAAGTGGACCCCTGCACAACTCAAAAAACCAAAATCTAAAAAACTGACTGAAACAAAAATTGATTACAGCCGCGCGCTTCAAGAAGAAAAGCTCAAATTACTGAGAACTCAAAATACCTATTATGAACAAGAAAATCAGAGAGCACAGTTGAAGCACCAGGAAGAAATAGAAGGGTTAAAACTACAGCGTAAAAAAGATGCTAAAGCCTTAGAGCTAATTGAGCTAGAAATATGTGAAAAGAAGCAACGTATGGAAAGACAGTGTAAGTTATTATGTATTTATTTCATAAAATTGTTTTTATTAAAATTAAATATTTGCAGAAATAAATAAGGATCAGATGCAAGTCCGCCAAAGTTTTCTTAAAGTCTGAAAATATTGTTTTATGTAAATAACAAAACTGGCCAAATATAGTATTCTTTTAACTTACGTACCTATCAAAATAGTTATTTATTAAAATAGACCTATGAAGCGCATCTCTGCTGTTAGAGGCTGGAGTAATAGCATTGATTTGCATATCATCTTCTAAAAATTCGGAAGGCATATTTTCTTCAATTGGTGGAACAGGGTCTTTTGCATGAATTGCCATGTTATGGAGGACTGCGCATGCAATGATTACCACTTTCGAGGTGGTTATGTTAATACGCATCCCTGTGGACAATACCGGAAATCGGCGCTTCCATACACCAAAACACCTTTCAACAACGTTGCGCGTCCGGATCTGAGACTCATTGTAAAGCTTTTCAGCTTCTGTTACGGGGTTGAGTAGCGGCGTCATCATGTACTGTCTCAATTTATACCCGCTATCGCCCAAAAGATAATAATTTTTAAATTTGTTGCTTTCCCATCGGTACTTCAAACGACTGTTATTGAAGATATTGCTATCATGGGCTGAACCAGGCCATCTTGCAACCACATCTTGCAAATATAAATTTGCGCTAGATACTGCTTGTACATTTATCGAGAAATATCCCTTTCTGTTACGGTATATCTCGGCATGGTCACCACCTGGCGATTGAATCCGTACATGGGTGCAATCAATAGCTCCCATAACCTTCGGGAATTTAGCAATTTTATAAAAGTCTCGAATGACTTCATTGGGGTCCCCAAACTTAATGTAGCTGCTGGATAATGATGCAATGGCATAGGAAACTTCTTTAACTACCCGGCATGCAGTAGCTATGCTCACTCCACAAAAGTCGCCAACAGTAATTAGGAAATTACCACAAGCATAGAATCGCAATGCTAAAAGCAGCTTCTTCATTGGAGACAAGGAACATTTCCTAAAAAGATGGATTAGTTAAGTTTGCTGATGGTTGTTGTTAATGGTACAAACCGATTAGTGATTGGCTCGAGTTGGCTACCAATTTTTGTTAAAAGGAGTAGACATGTAGACTTTGAAAGCCGGAATCTTTTTATGAATACGGAATCTTCCATGTCCTCAAAGAAGTTCGGCCTTGGGTGGTATACTCTCTTTCTATAAATTGTCACAATGTCTTCATCGGAATCTTCCAGTGAGTGAAGGTAAATAGCCCGGCTTAAATTCATTTTACAAATTGTTTTGCTTGGCACAAATTAAAAAGCCACCCAAACTATTATGTCAATTTACAGTGAATGGCAAAAAGTCAAATGCCTATCTAACACATAGTAGCTATCTGGAGGTCGAAGTGGCAGATAGCTTTCGATGCAATTAGTAGGCAATGAAAACGAAATTTCACTATTTGTTGGATTATCTGATACATAGCAGCTATCTGGAAGAAGAGAAATCTGAAAAAATCAGAACTTTAATAACGCTTAATTTTCTTAACTGCAGGTGTTCTTAGACTAAGTATTTGATGCGCAGAATTTTTTTACGAGGTGAAAAGTAACGTTTTAAAAATAGTTCAGTGATAAGCTTTTAGAGTATGTTGATCAGTTTAGTGATTTGCATTGTGCGAAGTAGACATAAAATATAAGTTAAAATTATGGAGTGCAGAAAAATTGTTGGACTCTGCGTTGGGCAGTTTTGTTTTTTTTAAAAACATTTTTAAAAAAATATAAAAAAATTTTGGGAAAGTTGGGTTAACGACTATAACATACTCTGTACCCAGTGTATATGCTGAATGCGTCGCTGCCACTGTGTTCCACCCTAAGTTTTTTTCTCTCTCTCTCTCTTTGATGCATGCATGCTGCTTAACGAGGCGTCTATATTACACTTTTTTTCTCATAACTTGAGAACCGCTCATCCGATCTTTATCATTTCTCCAGCAAAAAGATAGATATTAATAATGACTCTAGAAGGTACGAATCATCTATCTACTAAACTGGGAGATTTTTTTCGATATTGCGGGGGCGGGAGGGGGCGTGGCAAAAGTTGAAAATAAACTTGATCTGCCTGCAAGTATAAGAAGCATTTGTCCCAACACAAACTCTATCTCTTACCATCTGAGATCTGTTTGTTCATACGGACGGACAGACGGACAGACGGACGGACAGACGGACAGACGGACATGGCTATATCGACTCGGCTGTTGATGCTGATCAAGAGTATATATACTTTATAGGGTTGGAAAATAACTTCTCCTTTATATTTCCTTTTATACCAAAAATATACTCTATGTACCTTCGGTACAGAGTATAAAAAATGTATCAGTCTTAGCGCCGCAGGCAAAAATTTGAAACAAAAATCGCGCGATTTCACTATTTCTTCCTAAAAACCCAAATTTAATAATATTTACAAAAATTGGGGTGCTATTTCATTTTTGAAATTGGGGTATTATTTCATATGAAATAACACCCCAAATTTGGGGCCTTTTTCATTTATTTTTGGGGCCTTATTTCATTTCAGTGGGGCCTTATTTCATAATTTAAATTGGGGTATTATTTCATATGAAATAACACCCCAAATTTGGGGCCTTATTTCGTTTTATCGTTTGGGGACTTATTTCATTGGGGACTTATTGCCTGCAGCCGTCAGGACAGGCATTTTCGCGCGATTTGTTTGTGTGAGTGGTGCAAGCCGGCAAGAGGTACGCTATTAAATTGTGTGTGAAACTTGGTAAATCTGCGACAGAGAAGATTGATCTGATAAGATTGCTTTAGCAAGAAGTGGTGTGTTTCGGTGGCACCAGGCCTTTTTGGAGGGCTGGGAAAAGGTCGCCGATGAAGACCATGCTAACCCACAACATGACTCGTGTGCGCAAAGTTTTGAACTCAGACGATCGACTAAGTATTCGTTCAATTGGCCAGACGTTAAACTTACCAAAATCTGTGGTTCATGACATTGTGATGGAGCATTTGAACATGAGCAAGGTGTGCGCGAAGATGGTCCCAAAAGTGAACTTGTAAAGTGACTTCTTGTGAACAGCTAACTGACCAAGGCCGGCATCCCAACGCTTCCGCAGCCGCCCCACAGCCCAGATGTGGCCCCCGGTTTTTTTTTGTTTCCTCGTCTGAAAAGGCAACGATTGGCTCAATAAATTTTTTTAAATCGACTCAGTCCTATTACTTTCCGGACAAACACTGTATATACACTCCCGCTCAACTGAATAGATTCAGCACTTCTAAAAAAGTAAAATTGCTATATCTTTTCTATCAACTTTTCGATATCAATCCTTAATAAAACATGAGAGTTTGCTGTCTCGAGCACTAGCAAATTTTTATTATCTTTTTTTTCAAAAATCATAACAAAAAGTTTTTTATATTTTTTGGCTCAACTGAATAGGATCATACACTTAAAATCAAAGACAAATTATATACAGAGGTGTCCTAAAAACTCTAGATAATTTTATAAAAACGATTACATTTCGAACTAAACTTGAACTATTTTATTTGCGAAGTAACATGAATCAGATCGGCTGTTAGATTATGTGCATACTTGGCTTTGAGCAGGCGGTTTCAATTCACTCAACTTTCTTAATTTAATCTAGTAGACGGGCACATATGTGCCCCTTAACGTATAAATTCAAACAGATTTAATATGAAATGCTAACATTTAACGAGACCCTCTATTTTCTCATATTTGTTCTTCCTTCTAATTTATAAATGGGATATTTAAGTTTTTGGTAGAGCCTTCTTTGTACAATATAACTTCTTATATTCAATTTTTCAAATAATTGTAAAATTTCTTAATAACTTTAAGCAAAATTGTTGACTAGGCAATTTTTTAATGGTTTCATTTAGAATTGCAGCTCCCACATTCGGATAGAATCAAAAAGGGCAAAAATTGATTCAAACTTGTTTTCCGTACTTGATTTTAATTGAGTACGGTATTCAGCTTTCAATACGAATAAGAATTGCTGCATAAATGCCTGAAATTGACTCGATATTTAAACTTATTTTGACCCAAAAAAAAGTATCCCGTAAGAACACCAGGCTACTTTTTTAAACACCTTTTTTATTTTCAAAGTGACAAGTTCAGGGCTGCTCGAGATCATTAGTTTGTTTGCATACAACTGTAAAAACAGGACACAAAAAAACACCACAATAAGGAGGCTGGTTACTGTCTTGGCCCATCAATCGCAATTCAACAGCTTCTAATGTCGAAGGTTATACAACTGGTAGGAAATACCAAGGCAACATATGAGCAAAAAATGTGTTCCCATTTAGCTCGACTGTATTAGTAGGAGAGATTTTCTTTTTCAGTTTAAAACTTGCTCTCGGTTTCATTTCGCTTTGACATTGAAATTCCTTACTTATTTCAATCTCGAGTCTAGATCATTTGATTTTCAACTAGGATCCGTACTTGAAATGAGCATTTTCGGTTTGGTGCAAGCCTTTTAGGATTGTTCCAATCATTTCATACGTGGAAGTTAAATCCGAAGGTCGAGATCAAATCAATTTTTTTATCTTAATTTTAGCTCGCCTTTTTTCTATAAACGCAATGCCTAAATGTGATTGTGTTTTGTGCCGACCTCTGCCTTGGATCAAAACTAAGACTTATACGCACATTGTGTATTACAATGTACAACTTTGCCCAACTAAGGTGCTATTTCAAGGCTGCAAACTGCTGCAATTGTTCCGCTTAAATTTTTTGTAACGTTTTTCGCCATAAAAAAAAAACATAATTTTCGTCTACCGTTCAGTTTTTATTCTATTCTAGTTTGCTAATGCTTCTTCTGTACCTTTCAAAAGATTGAAAAGTCTGACATTTTTTACCACAATCGCACTCAGATCGATTTATGGCAAAGGAAGCTAGCTCAGTGGACGAGTCGTTATTCTGCAGAAATACTTAATCGTTCTTAGCTTACGGCTAGAGAGAAGTCAATTGATAAAGGTTGCCCAGACAATTGGCTATTAACGTTACGTTAATAAAAAAGCGACGTTAAGAATAGTAAATTACAATTTTAATTTTTAAGCCATTTTGCTCATCAAATTCACTGTTTGATATAGGGTAGGATTTTTCGTTTCTTTTTTTTTTTTTAATTTATCTCCATCGAATGGCGTGCACAGATGTGGGTTTTGGGACAATCGAACGATTTGACATTTGAAACAAATGTTCTTGGCTTGGTTTTGACATTGAAGCTCATCGAGTGCGATCGTTCGTTAATTCTAGGCTCCACTAAATCTTCGTTGCTGTCTGCTGCTTAAGGTCAGCTTATAATCTGCACATTAAATAATTGTTGCATATTGGCAAATGTCATGTTCAATTAATCCAACGACAGACGGTGGCAGCCCTCTCTCGCCGACAGGTGGCAACCCGCAACGCGTCACTGTCAATGGAGGAGGTCAAGCATAATTACTTGAGTTTAGATACGGAAATATGTGTGCTACTCCCCTCCGGGTGGGTAATCTAATTACAAGCTGAGCTCAGGCCAAGCCATAAAACTGCAACGGCTTAATGAATCGTTTCAATGACAATGCGGCATCTAAATCGCGGTCACTGCTGCGAGGCTAATGAGAGATGAAAAACTGGAACTGGAACTAAACTGATCATCGAAGGGGATGTTGTAACCGAGGTTACACATGTGAACTTGCTATGTATGGGTCATTTCTTTTTTCAAATTTGGAACTCAAAAAGATCATTTTAATGCTTCAGTGCTTAGCTTAGACGATATTGTTTGAAATGACTATTTGCAACTAAACTACTGTGATTTTATGTTCCATTAAAGTAGCTGCCGACTAAACTAGACGTTTAAGCATCCATATTTCATGTCAATCGGTGTATTCGTCTGTGGGTCTGACGGTTTCTACACTCAGAAAAAAAATCAAGATTTCCGTTCTCAAACAGTACAAAAGTAAAAGCGATCTCCTAAATCTGAGAACAAAAATCTTATTTTTACGTTCGTTTTTTGTAATCCCGTAAATCTTAAAATAAGTTTTTTGTGAGGATACATTAAGTACATTTTGGGATCAATCCAAGTCAGTAAAAAACTTGGAAAAGAAAAAACTTACTAGCTAAGTTCAAAAAAACTTGAACTAACCCAAAATGATCGTGTTCCTAGTTTAAAATATTCTTATATTTATTCCTAAATCCACTTGATATAAGCCAGGATTAATCTTGATTCTATATCTTGAAAACATGTGAAACATCTTTAATTTCGGTACAGAAGACTTTAGTGGAAGTAAAATTTTATTTCAGCGTCACGTGACGCTGACGTCAGCAGATTTTGTGTTGCTGTTTTAGCGGTGTGGGGAGAGGAGTGAAACTGGGCAAAAAGAGGAGGAAAACTAAACTAGTGACTAAACAGTGACTTGACAGTGACTTAATAGCGACTAAACAGTGACTTTATAGTGACTTGATAGTGACTAACAGTACTGACAGTGACTTAGCCACAGTGACTTAACAGTGACTTGACAGTGACTAAACAGTGACTTGACAGTGACTTAACAGTGACTAAACAGTGACTTAATAGTCTTGACAATGTCTAAGCAGTGACTTGATAGTGACTAAACAGTGACTTGACAGTTACTCAACAGTGACTTGACATTGGCTAAAAAGCGACCAAACAGTGACTTGACAATGTCTAAGCAGTGACTTGACAGTTACTCAACAGTGACTTGACAGTTACTAAACAGCGACTAAACAGTGACTTAATAGTGACTCAACAGTGACATGACAGTGACTTGACAGTTACCTAACAGTGCCTAATACAGTCCTTAAAAAGCCCTTGAACAGCTCTTAAATTTAGCATCATGTTTCACATCAAAGCCTCGTGAGTGTTCACAACACTTACACCTATTTTTTTAAAGAACGTAATATACTTGTATTAAGTACAAAATATTCCCAATATTAAGTACATTTCAATCTCAAGAAAAATTTTATAAGAACAAAAGGTACTAGTACTAAGTACAAAAAACACTCATTTCAAGTCTGTTTCCTTGTTCATTAACAAAGCTTTGGACACACTCTTACTTTTGTAGCTGGAACAACCAATTTCTTATTTAAGTTCGTTTGATACTTATTTCAAAATTTTAGTACAAAACAATCTCAAATTTTAAGTACAAGACGGGATAAATTCAAACCCAGACATTCTTAATTCTAGGATGGCATTTTTTTCTAAGTGTACTCAAATAAATCTCTCAGTTGTAAAACTGTCGAGCTTTAACATTGAACGTACTCTTCTTTTTACTGCAGTATATCATATAGATTGGAATACCGAAGTCCTATGCGCACATAGCACACAGCGCATAGCACAAGCCAAAGTCAATTGCAACAACAACTTTGTGGAATTTTTCTCTTCTCTTTCTCTCGTATGCCTCCAGTTAAATCAAAAGCAACAACAATTATGTATCGAGAATCCTCACCGTAGATTTTGTTGGCGGCAAATGAGTTCGTGTGCATCAGCCACGACCACGAGTCAAAAATTGGGTATTTATTTTCGGACCTTCGTGGTAGATTCTTCCTGCTTACGGCTGAGCATACATATTTTCTTCATTTGTATTGGTGTATGCTCAGCCGTAAGCTGGAAGCATCCACCATCTATCGAAAAAAGTGTTGTAGGTGTTTATTGTAATATAAAAATTAGGAGAACTGTGCAATAATAATAATGATTAGAGTCACGGTATGAATAGTTTTAAGAGTCACTGTAATCGATAGCTTTAAGTGTTACTGTAATCGATAGTTTTAAGCATGTAAGATATCGATAAGCCAAGCCGAGGCGAGGCATTCTGAGTTGACGCGCAAAAGAACTTGGCGAACTGCGCTTGAATAAAAACTAAAAATAAAGAATACACAAGAAACTATTATTTAAACCACTCAAAGTGCTCTCTGCAAAACCTTTTTTTTTCTTTTTTTGCATATAGCATGATTGACCGGGCAGTGGCTTCAAACATTCTATATTTCACACTTGGTAGTACGTTTTGTTTTCCCAGCAGCGTATTTCATGTACAGCTGGGAGCCTTGACAGCATCCCGAAGTTTTAGCTGAAGATGAGTTTTAAAAGACATGTTGACGTGACGGTAAGTCCCAAATGTAAACGATTTGACTCGTTCGATTTCAGATTACTTCTTTGCAGATCCGGCCTCTTATTGGGAGGATTTTCGGTTTATCCGTGTTGACAGTTAGTCCCCATATGGAGCAGTAGGAGTAGGGAGGAGTAGTTCAGATTTTTCAATGAAAAATTTTCGTTGAACCGAACCGAAATTTTAGGTACAGGTTCAATTATTTGTTTACATTTTCTTCAGTTTAAGGTTCGGTTAACAGTAAAAAAATACGTCGGACTTCCCGGATTCAAAGCGGTTTGGTTAGAAATACCTTAAAACTAAAATATGGATACATTTATACTTATTCACTTCATGGTGGTCATTTTCAAATAATTCCAAAAACTACAATAGACATAATTATTCCTAGTTTGATAAAAGTCAGATGAAGCTATCGTATAGTTAATATCAAACACGTAAAAAATTTGTGTAATTTTTCTAAAATATTTCCTAACCACTTTTTTCTGGACTTTCTATGTTAGAAGACGTTCATTTAAAGCAGTGGTGCCCAAAATGCCAAAAGCCTATCCCCTCGCGACACACGCATTGAGAGGGAGATTACGTGTGTTCTATAAATAGCACGCTCGGCGGCTTGCTCTCTCACGACGTGTGCATTCGGTGTTTTCTTTTCTCACGAGTTATAAGTTTGTTTGTTTTTTGCTCATGTTTGACATCATGACGTTTACTTCGCGTTTCGCTGCTAAACACACAAGTGCAAAGCTTGATAGTGTGGGTTTGGGCACCACTGATTTAAAGCTATCAATATAAAAATTTGGAAAAAGTTTTCTGTTCGATTCGAACCGCTCTGATTGGGGGACTACATCTTATATCGCCCATAGTAAAACTCGAACTTAAGATTGGGCTTGAAAAGAGAAACTATTTAGTTTTAGAATAGTTTACTTAAACAATAGGTAAATTGGGTATACGCAAATCTGGTGTACAAACAATTGCTGCTCATATTGATGGGAACAAACGGTAGCAAACGTAGTGGAAGTAGTAATATCAGGTAAATATGATGGGATTTTTTAAAATGAGCTCTGTTAATTTGACAAACTGTTAATGCTCTGTTTATTGAAGTTTAATTAATTAACCCCATATCTTATGAGAAACGATTTTGTGGAGCGGAAGGGACAGCAGTTATTGCAATGTTCGATATATTCGTATGAATGCAAATGAATGAAAACATAGAAAATCCAGGGTAGTTAATAGTTGGGCACTCGAACTTTGTTTTTGTTTGGGTGCCGCGTTCTTGCGTCTCCGTGTTGTTAATATACCCATAGTTTATAATATTTGTTGACGCTTCAGTGAAATTCTTTTAACAACAAATTAGTGTGACCAGATTGAATTTAACTAACTTACTCACCACCAAAACTAGACTAAAAATTAGTTCACCAACCCAACCAAACTCTTAAGGTTAAACAAAATTCAATTTAGCGAATGTCTATTTCCTTTTCTTGTTGACCACAGACCTGACAGGTGACCGCTCATATATGATTGCTTCGTTTACCCAATGTGGCTCATCCTCAACTCGATTGATTTTACAATTTGCTGGATTACAAAATTCCCATATAGCGCAATTTGCATTAACAACCATTTAACTGGCCGACTGACAGTCTTGCCTCCAAACGGGAAATGGAACTTGGTATAGTGATTGATTGCAATAAAGAGATAGAGATAGATAGAGAGAGAGCCAGCGGTGCGTGTCCAAATGGCCAGTGGATTTGGGCTGCACACAGCAAGCAATTATTATATTTTTGCTGCGAAAGCGAAATGAAGACATCATTAAGCTCGAATTAGCCGATTGCCACATGCGATTTGTATAACAAATTAAGCAAAAGTATGAACAAACAATAACCAGCGCATATAACATAGAAAACATAATCGAAATCGTAAATGAAACCCCCAATGTAATTAATCAACCCATAAAACTAAAGAGAAACGAGAGCATAAGTTACAGTCGGCCCTGCCCGACTTCAATATACCCGTAAATATTTAATGGCCTTGAACAAAGGTATTACAAAAATTAAGCTATGACGGGCTTTTGAGTTCTCATATTTCTAGTTTTGGCCTTTTTAAGTGTGACCAGATTGCATGTTTCCATTAAAAAGTTTGGAAAGTTTTAAACAATCTTACAATCTTTCTGTGAGGCAATCGGAAGTTTTTTTTTCAAAACGCTGCATTCGGTTAAGATATGTTTAAAAAACCTGTAAACGATGGGTTTTTTGGGCTTCATTTACACACGGTTTTCTATTTACAATGTCTCTATATGGGTTGTGTATATCTTTCTGCCTGTCTTGTCTTTAATTACAGCGTCTGTTTTCGTCTATCTTCTAGTATATTCTGCGTTCTACTCTCCATTCTATACACAGTTTGTAAAATATCGAAAGATTTATACATATTAGCCGCGTTTAAAAATAGTAAAAACTCCAAAGATTACCGAACATTGAACTCAGCTCTTCCATACTTTATAATTCACAACGAATCGCTACGTGCAGTTGCCAATCAACCTTCCCTTGTAGATCGAAGCTCGTGCCTACCTAGTTCTTGACATGTAATTTGTACTTAGCGAGGCGTGCGGCAGCAAAACTAATCAAAGACTACACAATGATCGCTGAAGCATACTGTCAGAGTCATCAGTCAGTGGAAAATGAAACCTCAGAAACACAACTAACTAACTCGTCCTTGGGTTCGTCTACAGCATTACACACACAATGATATCTTTTAATTTTTGCTCTAACACTGATGCTGATGATGATAAACAAAGAAAAAATGTGGCGGGGGTGGCGCAACCTTAATTAGACATAACGATGAGAACAGAATTATAGAATAATTTATAACATATTATTATTATCATCATCATTATAATTATTAACAAAAGAACTTTTGCAACTATCAAAATGTTCATCAACAAGACAACAATTTCCAGCTTTGTCTTGTGTGTTACGCGTCGTGACTATACAAACTTAAAAGAGAACCATTAAAGATGCCCCCGTTTGGCGTTAGCTCCAGAGCTGCAGTCAAGCGAAATCGTGCACAACTCCTATGTAAGATAGTTGTTCTATGAAAGACAATTCTAAGTCCTGACAGCATCAACTGAAAGACACTAAGCGGTTCTGGCTGCCATGTTCTACTGAGAAGAGGCAATTGGTAAATTAGATCAGCGGTGGGCACGCTCTTTATATACTAAAGTAACAGGCAGAAGGAATTATTTTTGACCATATGAAGTATATATATCAGAGACTAGAAGAGCTAGAGCAACCAAATTTTGAAATGCGGACTCCTATTGTCAAAATTAGCATAAAGATCGGATAATAAATAGCAGAGTTAACATAATGTTGCATACTTTTCGGCAAAGTTATTCGGAAACTCTCAAACTTTGCCAGTTTATTTGGCGTTAAACTGTAGGTCCCTTTCTCTTGTGTGAAAAATAATAAGCACACACTCCAAGAGATTGAGAAGAGCTTACCTTGGCCCTTTGAGGTTGTATTTTAATTAATTTTTAAGAAAATATTGTTCCAAAATGTAGGGTGAATCGCCGACAGATTTTCAGGGTGAGTTGTTTGTGGTCTTGTGGAAAAGTTTTCATGCAATATTTTGTTATGTTTTTTTTTTTAAATCAAAAACTGGTCATGCTTCGACTGCTTCGTTAGAGAACGGTAAAACAATAAATTTTTAATGGTGCACATCCATTTGCTTGCAAATTTGTTAAGTTGAGGAACACCAAAGATCAGTTGCATCCAAATTTAGCACGATTTTTTGAACAACGAAAAGATACGAGTAGGTTTTCTGAAACTGATTTAGATTGTATTTAGAATTCGTCGATCAGCTGAAGTCAGTTACCCCATATAAATTGTCCAGAGTAACCAGAAAAGTGAGGATTTAACGAACAGAGCTCCGAAGATGATTTCGAATTGATTTTGTTTTAATTTCGTTTTGCTTGCTAGTGTGACCGTTCACTTTTCAAAATCTGCTGTGATTTCAATATAAAAATCGTTGTAACTAATCAAATATTTGTTTATTAAAAGCATTTTATAATGTATACAAGCTTCTTTCAAGTTTTAAAATCTATTGCTTGACTTAATCGAATTGGTTATATTTCTGCACAGTTAGCCTAAAATGTTGTATGCATCTTCTTCATGTCAAATAAAACACCTTTCTGTCACCAAATTTCGGAATCAGCTGTTCAGTTGTTCCTTTTTAAAAATTAAAATTGTTTTTTTTTCTCTTTCATTAAGAATAAAAAAAAAAGTATGGTTTATATAAAAAATTTTTTTTGTATAAAAAAAAATTTTTTTTTTTTTTTTTTTCTAAAAAAAAAAATTTAAAAAATTTTTTTTTTTTTATAAATTTTTTTTATTTTTTTTTTAAAAAATATTTTTTTTTTACATTTTTTTTTTACTTTTCTTTTATTTCCTATATCAATATATATTTTTTTTTTGTTTTTCGAGACCATTTTTAAGAATGTACACCTGGCATTTTGCCGCTCAGTGAGCAACATGGACCATGCTCAAGGGGACTAGACAAAAAAATCTAAATTGAAGCCGATTTCTCTCCAATGCGTGCTAGATTCCTCTGGGTGTATAAATTTCTGAATTAATAGTGCTGCAAAGATAACCTTTTACATTAATGCAGGAGACACAAGCAAAGTAAAATCTCAGTAAATTTTACTTATAACATTAATCCTACCTAACCTAAGGCTGCCTTCACACTGTTCAACAAATGAGAAATGAAAGTCTAGTAGTCCTGTTTTTTGTTATGTTTTAAATTTAAATAGCTTGTCAAATTCATAGAATTTCATGGGGAAATTCAGGTCAACTAGATTATCATGTCTTACGTGTCGAACAGTGTGAAGGCAGCCTTATATGTACATTAGACCGGACTTATCTCCATAAGATTTTCAACATGTGAAGATTTTTGCACAACAATGCTCAAAACAATTCAGTATATTTTATAGAGAATTTATCAAAAATCCAAAATCAGACATCTTAAGGTTTGATGGCCTCGACAAGGTTTTAAATGTTCCAATTTCCCCTCAACTAATCTTTGAACTGTCAATGCGTCATAGATCTTTTACAAAAGTGTCGAACAAATAAATTAAATATTTCATGATTAAATATATGCTCTATGGAGTTGTAAAATCCGGCAACCCGAGTTCAAACTTCGGTAGAACCAGTAGATTTTTTTTAATATAAATTTTTAATAATCAGTGCCTATGATTTACAAGTGAATAGTTCAATATGCAATCAATATCTTTCCTTTACACATTTGCGTACGAACATGGATAATGAGTATAGGAGAAAAACAAATGTGAGTTGATTCCCAATTTGGGACAGTGCACACTGGTCCAAATGCCAAAAATTTTGGCAGTAAGCTTCATAATGACATGTTGAAATGATTTTTGTACAATTTTGTCAAAAGGCAGCTCTAAGGCAAAAATATATACTACCTATAGTTTTTAAACCATGTTGTGCAAAGAACTAAAAAAAATTGTACTTTTCATATAAGGCAGGTACGGTCTAATGTACATACATTCAAATATATTATATATAGGGTGTTCACTTTGTTGAGCACATAGGCACTTGGGGAAAAGTGTAAGCATTACCAACAACAATTTACTCTGAACAAATTGTGCACATCTTGCTCGACCCAGACCCTGACTACGAAAAGTCGGGCACTTGTGCCCAAACAGTGTGCCCATATTTTGTCTAGAATAATTGTTATAATTCTGTGCTAAAAGTGTAATACAAATTCAATCAGTTTGTCATTGCTGTCAACCAAAAGTAAGACCACCATTTTTATTTGATTCGAGAGTTGCTAGGAAATGGAGTAACTAAAAATGTCGACTAAGGGTAGGCAGAGTCAGCCTCAATCAACTCCTAAGAAAACGCTGAGAGTGTCTACCAAGTAAACTGTTCTTATAAACTTTTAAGTTGTGGTAACTGCGCGGACTTCCAAGAAAAGTAAACTTCATGGTTTTTAGCAGGTTTTTCACATAGCATGATCTCGCTTCCGTCGATGAACCCAATACAGTGGGGCAACTCATGAAAAGTTTAATTCACAAGTCGCTTACGCTCAGCTTCATTGGGCCATAAGCCACAAAAATGATGCAAATATCCTTTTCGTAATCATGGTTAAAGTTCCACCATCAGCGATTCTAAATATTGTACACATTTCCTCCAGAGGAGAGCAAATGAAACAACACTATGGCAAGCTGTAAATCAATTGGCATTTCATTTTTGAATCCAGTTGTTGCGAAAACTTCGTCTTCCTTTATCAATTCCAGCAATATTCCGAATTGGTGAGGATGTTATTTCTCCAACTAATGGTTTTGGGCATGTTAGAGATATCTCCTCGGCAAGAATATATACAAGCGACATCCAACAACTCATCCATTGCGAAATCAAGCTGGTTTGGTGGACATATATCTGCAAAAGTCGACAACAATTAAACGTGCAGATTATTAATAGCAAAATACGCACCTTCAATCATTTCAACTTTACGATTCAATTCACTTGCTTTCCATTCAAGAAGAATATCTTTAATGCTTTAAGTTGGCATTTTTTATTTATGTAATTTTTTTCTTACCAAATCTCGAAAACATAACAGGCGGAATGTCAAACGTAATTGTGCACAAATTTCGTGCACAGGGGCTGCTCACAATACTAGTCAGGCAAAACTGCTCAAGTGCCTATGTGCTCAACAAAGTGAATACCCTAATTGACAGATTTTTATTGTAATTATTATTATAATTAGTATCATTAATTGTTATTATTATTTGTTTCCTATTAAAAATTCTTTAAGTTCTTTTATATTTTCTGAATATAATTTCACAAGTATTTTTATCTTCAGCTTAATCTAGCTCATCGACAAAAAACCCGGTCTAAAACTTTTTCAATATCGGTTTTTGAATCGATTCAGAGTTTTATAGCTCAGTTCGGTTAATTTTCATAAATTAGCGGTTCGGTACAGTTTGGTTCAAAGGCGATAGCAAATCATTTTTAGGAAAACAAAGAAAAGAAAAATATTTTTGCAAATGTGTCGTATGCTTTAATTATTTCCTGTTCAGAAAATAAGTTGCCCACAACTCAAGATCAAAATATTCTCATGTTGTATAAGGACAAATGTTCTGAAAATGAAGGAAGTTCAACTTGATCGGAGAAAAAAAATTATTTTTAAAGTGGGAACATTGTTCTCCCCTTTCATCCTGAGTTCAATGTTCTTGACTTTCTGTGTACTTAACAACTTGGATGGCTGTGAGTCGCTACCAGTTAATTGTGCCGGCATAAGACGCTACATTCATCTTGATGACGAATATGCGGTATGTTGGTCGTTTGACCACTTCAAAGGGCCCGACGCTATTAATGTCTGTATTTTCTATTTTCTTAATTTTACAATTATTAAATAATTTGCCAATTAAATTTAACCTTATTTTTTAGTTCCTCATTATTGCACTAAGTGACAGGTCATAAAAGTTTTTCGTAACAGTAGCGGAACCAGAAAAGACAAGCCAAAGCAATAATTGTTCATAACCCAAGTTAACGTTGTCATAAATAATAACAAAAACAAAAAGATAGCCCACGGTTTATGGCCAACTATTTACAAGTATTTAAAGAATCGCTCTTCCAGTCTACCATACCACAAACCACCAACTTTTCCCTACCCGCCGCCCCCTTCATAAGTCAATGGGCGATGGAACTGTTAAGTGTAAAGATTTATGGGCGCCAACCTCTCTGCCTGCCTGGGATTCGCCTAGGTACATAAAGTCAAATTGTTTATGCATAAGCGAACCCACTATGGAGACCATGTAGAAGTTACGCTTGCTTGGGTATGCCCACGGCACGAACGACTGACGACTAACTCATGGCTGTGAGATGCCGGTGATGGCTAATTGCCAAGCGGCTCTGCTTCAAAAATTAACTCCACTGCCAACGCTTTGAGCATGTTATTGAAATCGGAGCAAAACCTCATTTATCACACAAGGCAATACATCAATTATGGCAGCAACAACAACCGCAAATGTCAAAACCAAAACACTGGCCTCATCTTGAACATAATTAAGCCAAAAGGTCGCTGGAGAAATCCTTTTTTTTTAAATGTTCTAAATTATGATTTTTAAATCAAACTAAATGAAATTAAAATAAACCAAATTTACGCAAAGAAAGTGACATTTTGCTCGCAGCGTCGGTCTTTTGATTCACCTGCTTGACATTTTCTCAGAAATCTTCTTTCTGTTTACGGACTATCGATTCTTTGTTCTTTGGCCAGTAAATGCCATTTGGTTGCTTTAAACTTTAAAGTTCAAGTGTAAAGTAGTAGTGCATGCCACATGTGGTTACTTTTAGGGGTTGGGTTGGGCAACACGCAGCTCAAACAATTATTCAGCACTCCCAGTTTTGCACTGGTTAAAATTTGCGGATGGCTCCAAATTGGCATTGACATCTTTGGGTTATGACTAAGTTGTTGTGGTAATGTTATTTGTGTGACTTAACCTCGACCGAAAGATTTTCACAGCCAACCGACAACGATGAGAAAATGCAAATTGAATTGTGTGACTGCCAGTACAGCAAGTTAAGAAATATGTCAGCTTGCGTGCTTGCTTACACACTAAATGGTTTCCATAATTCTTATTCATATTGTTGGTTCTTGGTCCCGGACTTATGTATAGTTCATGATATGAAATCATTGTAAAAACATTCGTCTGTAAGCATTTCCGCATATATTAAGCCGTCCTTTTAATGCATACTACGATAGCGTCATCTATGAACCCTGAATATAACAAATATGCAGTCTAACTTTAAACCCGGAATTGAACGTTAAAAAACTATATAGGTTCCTGACTTTAGAACTCCATACCAGAGCATTAATCTTACCCATTAAATATTAAACTTTACCTATATATTAATAACTGAAAAGCTTGAGGACGCAAACTTTAAAAACACTTTTCTCACTAAGACCCATTTGCCGACCAATGCACAGTGGGCGATTTGGCTGATTTAACGTAACGAAATTCAAATTTTCAACTTTTACAATAATGTTCAATGTACAAAAAATTTTCATTGGCAAATCGCTTACATCAAAATCGATGGAGTCCATTTCATTGATCAGATGTGAGCTTTCAAACACAAAATATGGAAGCACAATTTTTGATGTAAAACATCTTTAATTTCGGTACAGAAAATTTTAGTAGAAGTAAAATTTGATTTCAGCGTCACGTGACGCTGCAGCGGTGCGCTGACGTAATGCATATTTTGTGTTGTTTTCACTTGGGGGCCGCGGGGGGGACAGGTGAAAAAAAGAGGGTGGAAAGAGAGGAAAAAGAAGGAGAGGAAAAGTGGGGTTGACTCAACATTGACATAACAGTGACAACAATGCTTGACAGTGACTTGACGGTGACGTGACAGTGACTTAACAGTGACTTGAAAGTGACTAATCAGTGTTTTGACAGTGATTTAACAGTGACTTCACAGTGACTTCACAGTGACTTAACAGTGAATTAACAGTGACTTGACAGTGACTATGCACTGACTTGACGTGACAACAGTGACTTGACAGTCACTTGACTACACAGTGACTTGACAGTGACTGAAGAGTGAATTGAGAGAGCTTGTGATTTTCAAATTAAGCCCTTAAATTTAGCGTCATATTTCACATCCAATCCTCGTGAGTGTTAACGACACTCACAACTTCTTTTTTTTCACTCTTTCCCGCCGTTTTTATACTTTATAGTATTATGTGGGGGAAAATTTTTTTGGTTTAATTTTGGATTTGGTTTATTGGTTTTTAATAAAAAACAGCATTGATGAAGGTATGCATTAAAAAGTATTTGTAATAAATACTTCGTGGCCTGTAAATATGCATTTTTTGGATTTTCACGTTGGAATTTCCAAACTGACGTGACGTTACATTTGTGCTGAAAATTTTTTTTACAAATTAGGAAAATGTTGAATTATATTTGGATAGCAGTTAATTAGCACTACAATCAGCGAAAACAATGACATCAATCGACCATAAGGACGTTACATAAAACGGAAGTAGGTCTTACGTTCTTTTAAAAATTTGCAAAACTCTGCGAATTAAGCAAAGCCTTGTGCATACAACCTTTTTTTTAGGATTTGAAATAATACAAGTTTATTTTCCGGGTTATTTTCATAAATCTTTTCTCAACTTTTTAACGTTACTTAAATTTTCTCATTTTATTTATGTTGTTTTTGTTATAATATAAATCAAAAACTTATAGTTAATTGCAATCACATAGTATTCTATGGTGTCTTAAGCACTATTTTTTAACTCTTTGTGCACTTAGATGGATTTAAGAGACCAAATATCAATGCAATCTAAAGTAAGTTTTTTTACAACCAAATGAGGAAAATGGCGCTTACGCAACTTTGCATTCGAAAATGGGTTATAAATTAATTTTAGATTGGCTTATATTAGTCCCTTTTTTTTTGTTCCCAAGAAAAATTGAATTTTCTGTGGAAATGCCCATTCGTTGTATTGTTAAATTGTGCTGTAAAATAAAAAAACTTTTTAATACTCTGATTCTAATATCTCATAAACTCGTTATTAGTTTCTTCGGATCCAGATATAACAAGTGTGTGCAAAAGATTTTAAATAACTCAAGGAAAACATTTTAGTTGGATTATCATGAAAAATCAGAAAGCAGTATTTTAATTAAAAGCAGTAAAAATATATTTTAAAAATAAATAATTTTTAATATTAAAAAAAACTATTAAAAAATAAATATTTTTAAAATAATTTAAAAATATTTAATGTTGTTCCTTTAATGGTTTATATTACATAAAAATTACCAACTTTGTCGAATTTTCCATATTTTTTGAGTAATGAATTTCGCTAGATTAGCCAAATAGCCCACTGTGCAATGGTTCCTAAGTTACCCGATTCTTACCAACTTTTGTAAATCTGTTTGAAAGCATTTAAAATGACCGACTTTGGGGACGCTTAAATAGACAATAAAACAGGTGTTCTCACTTAGCTATTAGATATAGCAATCCGATCTGGTACAAACAGACAGACGGACATAGCTAAATCAATTCAGCTCGTTGCCCTGATCAAGAATATATATTGTTCATGGGGTCGGAAATGATTATTTATATCGTTGGGCAAAAAATTTCTTTATAATAACATTTGCATGGATAAAGAAAAACTATGGCTGTGACAAAATCTATAAATGAGCTAGGTATTCAATTAAGACATATTGAATTTCCTGGTAAATATTTCCTAGAATTTACTGTAGATTTTGATTTCGCTAAATATAGTTTTTTTGACTTGTTTCCCCCAATACAAATCGACCAGTAGCGGATCCAGGGGGAGGGCTATAGTGTCCCCTGGGGGCCACCAAGTATATGCAAAGAGCAATATATTTGCAGTAAACAAGGAATTCAGAAAATTCGAAGCCATCAGCAGTAAACTTTGGCATATGGGTTAAAAGTGTTAAACTTTTCTGGCAACCAAAATTAAGTCCAAGTACTGATATGTGAATTCAGCGCTTGGTGTTCTATACACATGGATTCAGTTATTCAATAAGTTTGTGTTTCGAAAGCGTGCGAGGTTCGGGATCGATCCGAAAACTTGAAAAAGGTCGTTAAATGATTCATTTCTTTCACACGGTCTGCTAAAAATCGCAACTTTAGCAAGATACAATATCAAATATTAAGGAACTCGTTTTAAATTTACCGAAATCAGGCCAATTCATTGACAAAAGTAGAGTAATACCACTTTTTCTTGAACCGTGAACATAAGGTTCTTTTTGTGCTCACTTTATAAACGGCTTGGGCATGTTTTGAGAACATTTTCGCAAAATAAACGCAGTTATTCGTAGTATAAACCCAAATTAATGTGTTTTTAATTTTTTTGCTTTTGTCGGTTTAAAAGTAAATTAATTTTAAATGTTATATTAAATCAATTTTCTTTTTCTTTAACTTTACCTTCTTTCTCTGGGGATCGGGGGGAGCTCAGGACCTCGTTACTTCATGACTGTGCGTTGGGATGCTCTCAGTTATTTATCTCATATTGTATGTTTTTCGATATACGATCAAAAAATGCCGGCTCTTAATGAATATATCTTATAAAAACACATTTTCATTGCTACATTTTGGAATTGCGTGTGTGTGTTTAGCAAAACGCTATCGAGTCGTAGATCTCATGTAACACTTGTTTGTTGTTGCAAAAGAGAGCAGTATAAGATCGTTCACTGTCTGTGTATTGACTTCGCTGCTGCAGGGGGCTCTTGTATACACAGAAGATAGAGACGTGCCAGACTCTGCTCTAAAGGCTTTGATTCCAGCACCAAAAGCACACAGTTCAAAAAATTGTGAGAGCTTCAAAAATTTATAAAATAGACTTGAACAATTGCAGCTAATCGGAGCTACAACAAGAAATTATTTTGTGGCACAAGAAAAGTGCAAGAACTCAGAGTTGAAAAAATCCATGTTTGTGTTCTGATAAATATAAAATGGAATCTCTAGCTAACAAGCAAGAAAATAATGAAATACGACTTTATTTTTACTTTTTGAAGAAATTTAAAAATTTTAACAACTTCAAAAATGTCGCATTTATTGTATAAGCTGCTCCTGCAACACAAGTATTTGTTGAGCGCGCTTTTTCTACTTCTACATTCCGTTTATCCAGCCAAAGAGCCAGTAATGAAAGTTTACTGGAATTACATAATAACGATTAACTTAAACTAAGCTAGAATATTATATTGAAAATATCAAGGCTCTAAACTTTCGTATTTTAATAAAATGTTTAAGTTTGTTCCAATTTATTTACATACATGATTTCTGAATAAGCGAAAAACGAAATTATTTCTGAACCTCCAAATTTCGCGGTTTCGAACCCCGAACCTTCTTCTGATTTTTAGGAGGTTTGGACCCCAGATTTCTAGTATTATATAGAAAGGATTTAACTACAACGCGATACTAGAATACATTGTTTTCAATCGATTTCAAAATTAATGTAAATGAAGACATAGCGATACTCCCATTTTCTCTTTCGGTTTGAAATCGGAAAAGTTTTGCGAAAGTGAATACTTGATCACGGCTGCTAAGTCAATACAAATTAATTAAAATTTCTCGTTCGAAAATAATTTTCTTGAGAGCTCTATGAGTTATTTCCAAAAATGACAGCAGTCCTTGTAAAAATTTGTATTAAATGAAAGTGTAGTATGAGTATTTTTTTTTTTAACCTTAAGGCTCTGCCGCGCCCATTTTAAAAGAAAATACAATATTTTGATTTTCACAATTATTAATTATACAACAAATATTAGCTTTGGGAATGCTGAGACCTACCTTTTTCATTTTGCCGTTTTGAGGTCCGACCTAATGACCACATAAAAAATTACTGATGAATTTTAAGGAATCAAGCCCCAGTTTATTTTTTTAAGTCTTAGCATCAACTGAATTAAACTCGGATCTGAAAACTGTTTCAATAAAAGATTTTTCGCCCTTCTCTTAGATATCCCTAGGACCTCCTGCACCACAAACTGGTTATGCTTGAAATATTTTTCATATTTAGATAATCAAGAGAATTTGCAAGCTAATTGTGCCATTTTGTGAATTATTCCAATAAATAATAATCAAACAATGTGTTTGACCTATTTTTGGCATGCACCATCATAGATATGGGGAACCATACCGAAACTCAAACCCAGCCAAGCCAAAGCACTCCTCTACCCAATTACACTTAACAAACTCATTATGTTCAGAGCCAGCAGCCAGACTGACTTCACCGGCGGGTGTCGAGACAATCCAGCCGTCTAAAATTGCATGCGGTACAAATTCAAAAACCATGTTGAAATCCAACCAACATACTCGGGTTATATGAAAGGCTCGTGGCGTTGGCTGCGTTGGTGGGTGGGTGGTTGTTTGGGTGCCTGGCTGGTGGTGTGGAGAGGGGGGCCGGGGCAGCGGCCGCGGCCTGACAGCCAACATGGCTAGAACAAAATTTATGCCAGCTGCCGCTTTATTATCGACTTTTATCGAGACGACTTTTAACTGGCCAACGAGATAAACGGCAGCCAACAAATTTGACTTGTACGTAAATAATTGAACTCAATGCGAGTTGGAAAACTGATCTAACGTGTTGCCATTTAAATGGACTGCTCGGAATGTTTACAACTCTTTTGCTTGTCATCGTTTCCCATCCCAATTGCTGTGCAGTCATCTTTCTTTTGGAGCTTTTCCGGCATTTTGCTGGCACTCACATAGCCGGCATATGTAGGCGCGTTAACACAGAGATCTGCTTGAGTTTTGAGTGAGGCTCATAAATTTTTATAAAACCGCAGTCGAAGAAGAAAACGGCGGAGCAAAGCTACAAGCGCCGGCTTTTGGCGACTTTCACAACGGGTTTTGTTTTTGGGTAGAAAGTGTAATGCAGATTTGCAGTGGGTGGGGATGAGTTTCGTTTGATAATTACAAAAAAAATTCAAAAATTAGAGCAATTCCTCATTGTCAGTCGTAAATATGCAGTAATGCTTCCAATTAGCACTTTATAGCGACAGTTCTTTTGTCAGTCATGTGCTTTCCGCAGTGGGCAGATCAACCTTCAAACTGAAGTTGCACATACTCAAACTCAACGAAGCACTTCATTTGTCTTCATTTGCAATTCGATTGCAGTTTACGAGCGAAAAAGAATATCATTGCCGGACAGCGACAAACATGATGATGATAATGATGACAGTGAATCGGCTTGTTCACCGGCTCGCTCCACTGCATGCTGCTGCGGTCAATGTCAGAGTGTGAGCAGCCAGAACATACACTCATGACACTTTGAAAAATGAATAAATTTCCATATAAATTACTTGTCGGATTGTCCATAAATGCTTAAAGTTTAACCCACTGTGCACAGTGGGACAAATAACAAAGACTTTAAATTGTAACCTTGAAGACACAGATAACAGTAGTTCTGTAGGCGCGAGGAAACAAGCAATCCCAAGCTTACCCCAAGGAACCTGCTTAGAACTGAGTTTCAAATGTGTTCGAAATTGTTTTCCATTTGAGAAAACCCTTCTTAACCTAATACTGATGTTGTTTATGCTCATTTTAAGACCGTTAGGATGTTACTCATCTTTGTGAGTACTATAGCCTATAGCCGAGAGTTTTTCTCTGTTTTCGGTTTTTTATTTACACAACGAATTGTCCTACTATCTGGCTGTTTCGTCTTCGTCCATCTTGTACAGTCTCTTCTAAGGTTCACACTGGCTTTTTTGTAGGCCTTTTTGGCATAAACACAAAAAAAAATTTCCAGATTTTAAATATTAACTGGTTTTTATTATTTACATACTCCTTTCATTTTCAAACTTAGTGGCAACACTTTTTTGTTGACGGGCTGTTGAAGTCATGTATTTTTTGTGAGATTGACAGCAAATATTTTCTAATATTTAGTGTGTCTGCTTAAACCGATAGATTAAATGAAACGAGAAGGCCAAGCTAACTTCGTCTTTGCCGAAGTTTTTATAACCTTGCAAATGTTTTAATAAATCAGAGTTTAAGAACGCCAGCATTAAAACAAACAATTTTTCTAAATAAAACCACTTTTCGACCGATAGTTCCTATGACAGCTATAAGATATAGTCATCCGATTTTAACCAAAACTTCCAAATCTGTATAAAAGCGTATAATATTAAAATTCGCTGAAGTGAGACACGTTTACATTAAACAAAAAAATTTTTTCACTAAAACCCACTTTTCGATAAAATTTATGAAGAAGAAACATTGCTTGAAAGATCGACATAACGACGAAACAATGCAACACGATAGGATTGGAGAAAAGTATGCCGAAATCTTCTAGAAAAGTTTAGACAAGAACAAATAAAGAACTACATGAAAAAGCAAAGAG
>JAEIFU010002768.1:0-38219 GCA_018904235.1 Lordiphosa stackelbergi
TGATAGTTTTTGGTTTGGTGTTCGTCTCATATGCATATCCATGATTTGTAAAAAACCTTTAAAGCATAGCGATTAATTGCCCAACACTATTTTATTTTTTGGGCAATTGGCAAAATACGCAGAGTTCCACGCGAACAAAGCTAGCGGAGCATGTAATGTTTGGGTAAAAATTGCTTACGCCCAAGGACCACTTCATTTCACTTTATGTCACATGCCGATCCTGCAGTTGAACTCAGGTACAGCACTGATTGTTTCCGGCACAGAAACCGTTTCAAGAACAATGTATGGCATCTCAAAGGTTGATTTAATGAAAAAGTAAAATGAAAAAGGGGAAAGCGAAATTTAATTTAACAACTTTAAACCCACGGCGCCAGTATTAAACCTTAAAATTTCAATTTTTGTTTTTGTCATGGTAACTAGAAAAAGAATAACGAATTTTTTGCGCATTGAGGAACAGAACATTTCCAAAAGAAATATTTTTCATATAAGGACGACAAACCGTACACTTTTTCGGAGTCAGACCACTCGACTGAAACGGTCTTATTTGTTTTTTTTTCTATGATTTTGTCGCTGTCTCTCGCGTGAGCAGAGAGTCTTGTGTATGTGTTTCAGTCTTCAAGGACCTGAGTTTAAGTCCCAGACAAGGTATAGTAAGAAATTGTTTAAATTGTAATAAATTTTAGCTGCAGCTTCTTTCCTTCTTTTTTGGCAATTACTTCTCATTCCACTTTTTAAAGCGAAAAACTTTTTCGTTTTGGGGTTGCGAGAACCTGAATCAATTCCACTTTCTAAAAGTTGTAATTCTTCACCTATCAATATCTGAACTTAACTGAGACCCGTTTACTATTGTACTCTAGTAGACTTCGTTTAATTAACCTTCTCCTCTTTATAAATCTAATCTTTTGATTTGATTCAACAATTTGATTGGTTGGCCAAAAATATTTTCCATTTATCTATTTCAGGGATGTAAGCCACAGGGGAACTAGGTTCGGTTCACTGATTCGCAGAAGCTTTAGGGCACTGGTTCCGTTCACAGCTGGATTTTTGAAGCTGGCCGATCCGTAGTGTTCGAATCTCCTTCTATTTCTTTGGATAAATTGTTTGTTGACTTTATAACCTCTTTGTTATCCTCATTTGGATAGAGGGATGGCTTCAGGTACAACCAACTGCGGAATACAAAGCATTTTGATAGCATCAAAACCAACCAGAAGATATCGTTTATGTGGCGGAGAACGTACTCAATAATTAATTAAATTGGACAACATATTTTAAGTTATTTTGTAAATAAATTGTGAAAAACATGTTATGCATTTTTATTTTGTGTTAATTTTTCGTTTTCGTATAAAAGTCACATAGATTGTATGCAGATATGTATATACTCTATAAAGTATTGTCATGGAATCTTAGGCACTAAGTGGCGGAGATATGTATGTGTTAGTATCATGATTAGTTGGAGGTCTTGAAGAACTTGTGCTCTTGAGTACTCCTGGTATGTTGGAATGCACCTTGTTTGATCTTATGCACCGCACAAGTTGTGCTTGGAGCGGTCTTGTATTCGCTCTTGTAGAGACTGGAGCCGGTGAACTTGTCATTGCCCAGACTAATGGACGACTGATTGCCGCGACGTGCTGTTGTGGTCACACGTTCGTTTTGACCATGAGCCCCATAGGAATGGAAGTCGATGCTGCTACCACGATGACGATGAGATTGAGATGGAAAATCACTGCCCGACACATAGGTTCTGGTGATGGTAGATCTTTCCAAATTGGACTTGTTATCCCCACCCGTGTCACCAGAGATGATGCGGGACATGGAGGAGGAGTTCTTGACGTGATGTTCTCTATTCTCCTTGTGTACGCTACAGCTGCGCCTTTCGGTGGAGTAGCTGGTGTTCACATCGGATTCACGTTGCTGATTCTGTCGATGCATGCTGCTGTAGCTCTGACGATCACTGCCCTGAGCACTGGTACTGGAGGGTTGTTCATGCAGATTGAGTATGCTCTTGCGCATCATCTTTCCATTGGAGGTTAGACTACTGATGTTGCCTGCGTTGCTTTCGGTTGAGTTGGTCTTGCGATGAAATACTGAATTCGAGACATTGGCTTCCGAGGAGAACTCACTCTTGCGATGGTGGAAGTGCTTGGAGCTGGCCGTTTGTTGAGAGGTTGAGCTGCCTGATACCAAACGGGTGGTGGAGTCGCCAGACACCACACGGGAGTTGGAGTCGTTGCCAGACACTGTTTGGCCGGACACCAAACGGCTTGAGGCATCTCCGTTGCTGGCAACCACACGGGTTGTGGTATCATCACCCGTTTGAAGAGCACTGCTGGACATCCCTGATCCCTTGATCCGCTGTGTATTAACCGCTGTGTTTTCAATAATGTTGTGGTGTCTCTGCCTGGAGGTGCTTTCCTTGTGTATACTCTGAGTGTTCTCTATATTCGTTGTCGTCGTATTCTTGGCCACGTTTTCAATGACATTTATCTTGGCTGGCCGCTTCACATATTCAGTTTCGGGCTCCTTCTTGTGACGACCACCTACCACTGTGGTTACCTTCTTGGTGGATACCACAATAAGACCATCCACTGGGTTCTGACTATTCGAATCGACCTGTTTCACCGCATCTTTGCCCGACACATAGTTCATCTGATTGGTGGTCTTGAGAATGCTTGTATCACTGCCCAAGCTGATCGATGAAGTGTTATGCTTGTACTTCTGAGTTCGTTGAACTTTATCCGTGGTCGAAGACTTGTAGTCATCCCTTCGTTTCACTGTCATAGAGCCTTCAAGTCTCAGATTGTCCACCGGACGTTTGGGCGTCTCTCTTCGGGTGGTTTCTTTGATGGTTGTGCTGTCGGTCTCACTCTTTTCGGTTCTTCTATAAAACTCTCCCTCCGGCTTCAGATTATCTTGTGGCTTCTTTTGTTCAGGTCGCTCAGCAGGCTTAAAGGTTGTCTTGTCGGGCGTATAGAAATCTCCCTCGACTTTGAGATTATCGCTGGGCCTCACCTGGTCGGGTCTCTTGACCTGTTGATACTCTTCCTTCTGTGTAAACGTCATTTCACCTTCCGACTTTAGATTATCTTTTCGTATAACCGTTTTCACCCGATCTGCTGGTCTAAATGATTCCTTCTCAGGTATATGCATTTTACCCTCTGGCCGTAAGTTATCCACGTATCTCTTTTGCTCGGGACGGGAAGCAGGCTCGTACTTGGGTTTCTCTGGCGTGTACATAGCCCCCTCTGGTTTCAGATTATCTTTCGGCCTAACCGGCTCCGGGCGTTCACCATTTAATGTGGTCGTCTTCTCGGGTACATAAAATTTACCAGTCGTTTTGAGATTGTCTTCTGGCTTCACCGGAGCAGGTCTCACCACGTGCTGATATTCAATCTTCTCATTGAACGTCATTTCGCCTTCAGAGCGCAAGTTGTCTTTATGAACTACTCTGGTTACCTTATCAGCGGGCCTGAACTTTGCCTTTTCTGGTATCGCCATATCGCCCTCCGGTTTCAAATTGTCTTGTGGCTTCTTCTGTTGTGGTCTTTCCCCAGGTTTATAGCCTGTCTTTTCGGGAGTATAAAATTCACCTTCAACTTTTAAATTGTCTTTATGTTTAACAACTGTTACGCGCTCACTTGGTTGGTACTTTGTCTTCTCAGGACTAAAGAACTCGCCCTCTGGCTTGAGATTATCAGTCGGTCTCACTTGCTCAGGTCTCTTCACAGACTGATATTCTGTTTTCTCCACAAAAGTCATCTCTCCCTCCATACGCAGATTGTCCTTACGAATGATCCTTTCAGTTTTATCTGCAGGCTTGAAGACAGGCTTCTCCGGGCTAACAAACTCGCCCTCTGGTTTCAGATTATCCTCAGGCCTCTTCTGTAAAGGCCGTTCAGCTGGTCTAAAGCCTGGTTTATCTGGAGTATAGAATTCCCCTTCTGGTCTGAGGTTATCTTCATGTCTGACCTGTGTTGGTCGCTCACCGGGTCGGTATTTGGGTTTCTCAGGGCTGTAGAACTTGCCCTCCGGTTTCAAGTTGTCCGTTGGCTTAACTTGCTCAGGGCGTACTACATATTGGTACTCCTGCTTTTCAATGAATGTCATTTCTCCCTCAGAGCGAAGGTTGTCCTTCCGAATGACCCTTTCAGTCTTATCAGCTGGTTTGAAGACTTGTTTATCAGGAGTGACGAATTCACCTTCAGGCTTAAGGTTATCCACAGGTCTCTTCTGCACCGGACGTTCGGCTGGTCTAAATCCTGGTTTATCTGGAGTGTAGAATTCTCCTTCGGGTCTGAGGTTATCCTCTGGTCTGACTTGAGTTGGTCGCTCTCCAGGTCGATACTTGGGTTTCTCAGGACTGTAGAACTCTCCTTCCGGCTTCAAGTTATCTGTTGGCTTGACTTGTTCCGGACGTACTACGTATTGGTACTCCTCTCTCTCTATAAACGTCATTTCGCCTTCTGAGCGCAAGTTATCTTTTCTAATCACCATGTCTGGTTTGTCAGCAGGCCTGTAAACTTGTTTCTCGGGTCTAGCAAAGTCACCTTCAGGTTTCAGGTTATCCACAGGTTTCTTCTGAAGAGGACGTTCGGCTGGTTTGAAGCCAGGTTTCTCAGGAGTATAAAATTCTCCTTCGGGTCTGAGGTTATCTTCGGGTCTGACCTGAGTCGGACGTTCTCCAGGCTTGTACTTGGGTTTCTCGGGACTGTAGAACTCTCCCTCAGGCTTCAAGTTGTCGTCTGGCTTCTTCTGAACCGGACGTTCAGCTGGTTTAAAGCCTGGTTTCTCTGGAGCATAGAATTCTCCTTCGGGTCTGAGGTTATCCTCTGGTCTGACTTGAGTTGGTCGCTCGCCAGGCCGATACTTGGGTTTCTCAGGACTGTAGAACTCTCCTTCCGGCTTCAAGTTATCTGTTGGCTTGACTTGTTCCGGACGTACTACGTATTGGTACTCCTCTCTCTCTATAAACGTCATTTCGCCTTCTGAGCGCAAGTTATCTTTTCTAATCACCATGTCTGGTTTGTCAGCAGGCCTGTAAACTTGTTTCTCGGGTCTAGCAAAGTCACCTTCAGGTTTCAGGTTATCCACAGGTTTCTTCTGAAGAGGACGTTCGGCTGGTTTGAAGCCAGGTTTCTCAGGAGTATAAAATTCTCCTTCGGGTCTGAGGTTATCTTCGGGTCTGACCTGAGTCGGACGTTCACCAGGCTTGTACTTGGGTTTCTCGGGACTGTAGAACTCTCCCTCAGGCTTCAGGTTGTCCTCTGGCTTCTTCTGGACAGGACGTTCAGCTGGTCTGAAGCCTGGTTTCTCGGGAGCATAGAATTCACCTTCGGGTCTGAGGTTATCCTCTGGTCTGACTTGAGTTGGTCGCTCGCCAGGCCGATACTTGGGTTTCTCAGGACTGTAGAACTCTCCTTCCGGCTTCAAGTTATCTGTTGGCTTGACTTGTTCCGGACGTACTACATATTGGTACTCCTCTCTCTCAACAAACGTCATTTCGCCTTCAGAGCGCAAGTTATCTTTCCTAATCACCATGTCTGGTTTGTCAGCAGGCCTGTAAACTTGTTTCTCGGGTCTAGCAAAGTCACCTTCAGGTTTCAGGTTATCCACAGGTTTCTTCTGAAGAGGACGTTCGGCTGGTTTGAAGCCAGGTTTCTCAGGAGTATAAAATTCTCCTTCGGGTCTGAGGTTATCTTCGGGTCTGACCTGAGTCGGACGTTCACCAGGCTTGTACTTGGGTTTCTCGGGACTGTAGAACTCTCCCTCAGGCTTCAGGTTGTCCTCTGGCTTCTTCTGGACAGGACGTTCAGCTGGTCTGAAGCCTGGTTTCTCGGGAGCATAGAATTCACCTTCGGGTCTGAGGTTATCCTCGGGTCTGACTTGAGATGGTCGCTCGCCAGGCCGATATTTGGGTTTCTCAGGACTGTAGAACTCTCCTTCCGGCTTCAAGTTGTCTGTTGGCTTGACTTGTTCCGGACGTACTACATATTGGTACTCCTCTCTCTCTATAAACGTCATTTCGCCTTCAGAGCGCAAGTTATCTTTTCTAATCACCATGTCTGGTTTGTCAGCAGGCCTGTAAACTTGTTTCTCGGGTCTAGCAAAGTCACCTTCAGGTTTCAGGTTATCCACAGGTTTCTTCTGAAGAGGACGTTCGGCTGGTTTGAAGCCAGGTTTCTCAGGAGTATAAAATTCTCCTTCGGGTCTGAGGTTATCTTCGGGTCTGACCTGAGTCGGACGTTCACCAGGCTTGTACTTGGGTTTCTCGGGACTGTAGAACTCTCCCTCAGGCTTCAGGTTGTCCTCTGGCTTCTTCTGGACAGGACGTTCGGCTGGTTTGAAGCCAGGTTTCTCAGGAGTATAAAATTCTCCTTCGGGTCTGAGGTTATCTTCGGGTCTGACCTGAGTCGGACGTTCACCAGGCTTGTACTTGGGTTTCTCGGGACTGTAGAACTCTCCTTCAGGCTTCAGGTTGTCCTCTGGCTTCTTCTGGACAGGACGTTCAGCTGGTCTGAAGCCTGGTTTCTCGGGAGCATAGAATTCACCTTCGGGTCTGAGGTTATCCTCGGGTCTGACTTGAGATGGTCGCTCGCCAGGCCGATATTTGGGTTTCTCAGGACTGTAGAACTCTCCTTCCGGCTTCAAGTTGTCTGTTGGCTTGACTTGTTCCGGACGTACTACATATTGGTACTCCTCTCTCTCTATAAACGTCATTTCGCCTTCTGAGCGCAAGTTATCTTTCCTAATCACCATGTCTGGTTTGTCAGCAGGCCTGTAAACTTGTTTCTCGGGTCTAGCAAAGTCACCTTCAGGTTTCAGGTTATCCACAGGTTTCTTCTGAAGAGGACGTTCGGCTGGCTTAAAGCCTGGTTTCTCAGGAGTATAAAATTCTCCTTCGGGTCTTAGGTTATCTTCGGGTTTGACCTGAGTCGGACGTTCACCAGGCTTGTACTTGGGTTTCTCGGGACTGTAGAACTCTCCCTCAGGCTTCAGGTTGTCCTCTGGCTTCTTCTGGACAGGACGTTCAGCTGGTCTGAAGCCTGGTTTCTCGGGAGCATAGAATTCACCTTCGGGTCTGAGGTTATCCTCGGGTCTGACTTGAGTTGGTCGCTCGCCAGGACGATATTTGGGTTTCTCAGGACTGTAGAACTCTCCTTCCGGCTTCAAGTTGTCTGTTGGCTTGACTTGTTCCGGACGTACTACATATTGGTACTCCTCTCTCTCTATAAACGTCATTTCGCCTTCAGAGCGCAAGTTATCTTTCCTAATCACCATGTCTGGTTTGTCAGCAGGCCTGTAAACTTGTTTCTCGGGTCTAGCAAAGTCACCTTCAGGTTTCAGGTTATCCACAGGTTTCTTCTGAAGAGGACGTTCGGCTGGCTTAAAGCCTGGTTTCTCAGGAGCATAAAATTCTCCTTCAGGTCTGAGGTTATCCTCTGGTCTGACTTGAGTCGGACGTTCTCCTGGCTTGTATTTCGGCTTTTCTGGACTGTAGAACTCTCCCTCAGGCTTCAGGTTGTCCTCTGGCTTCTTCTGGACAGGACGTTCAGCTGGTCTAAATCCTGGTTTCTCAGGAGTGTAAAATTCTCCTTCGGGTCTAAGATTATCTTCGGGTCTGACCTGAGTCGGACGTTCACCTGGCTTGTACTTGGGTTTCTCGGGACTGTAGAACTCTCCCTCAGGCTTCAGGTTGTCCTCTGGCTTCTTCTGGACAGGACGTTCAGCTGGTCTGAAGCCTGGTTTCTCGGGAGCATAGAATTCACCTTCGGGTCTGAGGTTATCCTCGGGTCTGACTTGAGATGGTCGCTCGCCAGGCCGATATTTGGGTTTCTCAGGACTGTAGAACTCTCCTTCCGGCTTCAAGTTGTCTGTTGGCTTGACTTGTTCCGGACGTACTACATATTGGTACTCCTCTCTCTCTATAAACGTCATTTCGCCTTCAGAGCGCAAGTTATCTTTCCTAATTACCATGTCTGGTTTGTCAGCAGGCCTGTAAACTTGTTTCTCGGGTCTCGCAAAGTCACCTTCAGGTTTCAGGTTATCCACAGGTTTCTTCTGAAGAGGACGTTCGGCAGGTCTAAAGCCTGGTTTATCTGGAGTGTAAAATTCTCCTTCGGGTCTGAGGTTATCTTCGGGTCTGACCTGAGTCGGACGTTCACCTGGCTTGTACTTGGGTTTCTCGGGACTGTAGAACTCTCCCTCAGGCTTCAGGTTGTCCTCTGGCTTCTTCTGGACAGGACGTTCAGCTGGTCTGAAGCCTGGTTTCTCGGGAGCATAGAATTCACCTTCGGGTCTGAGGTTGTCCTCTGGTCTGACTTGAGTTGGTCGCTCTCCAGGTCGATACTTGGGTTTCTCAGGACTGTAGAACTCTCCTTCCGGCTTCAAGTTGTCTGTTGGCTTGACTTGTTCCGGACGTACTACATATTGGTACTCCTCTCTCTCTATAAACGTCATTTCGCCTTCTGAGCGCAAGTTATCTTTCCTAATCACCATGTCTGGTTTGTCAGCAGGCCTGTAAACTTGTTTCTCGGGTCTCGCAAAGTCACCTTCAGGTTTCAGGTTATCCACAGGTTTCTTCTGAAGAGGACGTTCGGCAGGTCTAAAGCCTGGTTTATCTGGAGTGTAAAATTCTCCTTCGGGTCTGAGGTTATCTTCGGGTCTGACCTGAGTCGGACGTTCACCTGGCTTGTACTTGGGTTTCTCGGGACTGTAGAACTCTCCCTCAGGCTTCAGGTTGTCCTCTGGCTTCTTCTGGACAGGACGTTCAGCTGGTCTGAAGCCTGGTTTCTCGGGAGCATAGAATTCACCTTCGGGTCTGAGGTTATCCTCTGGTCTGACTTGAGTTGGTCGCTCGCCAGGACGATATTTGGGTTTCTCAGGACTGTAGAACTCTCCTTCCGGCTTCAAGTTGTCTGTTGGCTTGACTTGTTCCGGACGTACTACATATTGGTACTCCTCTCTCTCTATAAACGTCATTTCGCCTTCTGAGCGCAAGTTATCTTTCCTAATCACCATGTCTGGTTTGTCAGCAGGCCTGTAAACTTGTTTCTCGGGTCTCGCAAAGTCACCTTCAGGTTTCAGGTTATCCACAGGTTTCTTCTGAAGAGGACGTTCGGCAGGTCTAAAGCCTGGTTTATCTGGAGTGTAAAATTCTCCTTCGGGTCTGAGGTTATCCTCTGGTCTGACTTGAGTCGGACGTTCACCTGGCTTGTATTTCGGCTTTTCAGGACTGTAGAACTCTCCCTCAGGTTTCAGGTTGTCCTCTGGCTTCTTCTGGACAGGACGTTCAGCTGGTCTAAATCCTGGTTTCTCAGGAGTGTAAAATTCTCCTTCGGGTCTGAGGTTATCTTCGGGTCTGACCTGAGTCGGACGTTCACCTGGCTTGTACTTGGGTTTCTCGGGACTGTAGAACTCTCCCTCAGGCTTCAGGTTGTCCTCTGGCTTCTTCTGGACAGGACGTTCAGCTGGTCTAAAGCCTGGTTTCTCTGGAGCATAGAATTCACCTTCGGGTCTGAGGTTATCCTCTGGTCTGACTTGAGTTGGTCGCTCGCCAGGCCGATATTTGGGTTTCTCAGGACTGTAGAACTCTCCTTCCGGCTTCAAGTTGTCTGTTGGCTTGACTTGTTCCGGACGTACTACATATTGGTACTCCTCTCTCTCTATAAACGTCATTTCGCCTTCTGAGCGCAAGTTATCTTTCCTAATTACCATGTCTGGTTTGTCAGCAGGCCTGTAAACTTGCTTCTCGGGTCTGGCAAAGTCACCTTCAGGTTTCAGGTTATCCACAGGTTTCTTCTGAAGAGGACGTTCGGCAGGTCTAAAGCCTGGTTTATCTGGAGTGTAGAATTCTCCTTCGGGTCTGAGGTTGTCCTCTGGTCTGACTTGAGTCGGACGTTCACCCGGCTTGTACTTCGGTTTTTCTGGACTGTAAAACTCTCCCTCAGGCTTTAGGTTGTCCTCTGGCTTCTTTTGGACAGGACGTTCAGCTGGTCTAAATCCTGGTTTCTCAGGAGTGTAAAATTCTCCTTCGGGTCTAAGATTATCTTCGGGTCTGACCTGAGTCGGACGTTCACCTGGCTTGTATTTGGGCTTTTCGGGACTGTAGAACTCTCCCTCAGGCTTCAGGTTGTCGTCTGGCTTCTTTTGGACGGGACGTTCAGCTGGTCTAAAGCCTGGTTTATCTGGAGTGTAGAATTCTCCTTCGGGTCTGAGGTTATCTTCTGGTCTAACTTGAGTTGGTCGCTCGCCAGGACGATATTTGGGTTTCTCAGGACTGTAGAACTCTCCTTCCGGCTTCAAGTTGTCTGTTGGCTTGACTTGTTCCGGACGTACTACATATTGGTACTCCTCTCTCTCTATAAACGTCATTTCGCCTTCAGAGCGCAAGTTATCTGTCCTAATTACCATGTCTGGTTTGTCAGCAGGCCTGTAAACTTGTTTCTCGGGTCTCGCAAAATCACCTTCAGGCTTCAGGTTATCCACAGGTTTCTTCTGAAGAGGACGTTCGGCTGGTCTAAAGCCTGGTTTATCTGGAGTGTAGAATTCTCCTTCGGGTCTGAGGTTGTCCTCTGGTCTGACTTGAGTCGGACGTTCACCCGGCTTGTACTTCGGTTTTTCTGGACTGTAAAACTCTCCCTCAGGCTTTAGGTTGTCGTCTGGCTTCTTCTGGACAGGACGTTCAGCTGGTCTGAAGCCTGGTTTATCCGGAGTGTAAAATTCGCCTTCGGGTCTTAGGTTATCCTCTGGTCTCACTTGAGTTGGTCGCTCTCCAGGTCGATATTTGGGTTTTTCAGGACTGTAGAACTCTCCCTCAGGTTTCAAGTTGTCCGTGGGCTTGACTTGATCAGGACGTACTACATATTGGTACTCCTCCTTCTCAATAAAAGTCATTTCTCCCTCAGTGCGCAGGTTATCCTTCCTGATGATCCTTTCAGTCTTATCAGCTGGTTTGTATACCTGCTTTTCAGGTGTAACAAATTCACCCTCTGGTTTCAGGTTATCCACAGGTTTCTTCTGAAGAGGACGTTCAGCTGGTCTGAAGCCTGGCTTATCCGGAGTGTAAAATTCCCCTTCGGGTTTGAGATTATCCTCTGGTCTCACTTGAGATGGTCTTTCACCTGGACGGTACTTTGGTTTATCGGGACTATAGAAATCACCCTCTGGTTTTAGGTTATCCATAGGCCTGACTTGACCAGGCCGCATCACAAATTTGTACTCTTCTCGCTCCACAAACGTCATTTCTCCCTCAGAGCGCAGATTATCAGTGTGGATAATTTTTTCTGTTTTATCTGCTGGAACATATCCTGGTTTGTCGGGTGTGTAGAATTCGCCTTCTGGCTTCAAATTATCCACTTGACGCACTTGAGTGGGACGATCTCCAGGCTGATATATGGGCTTTTCAGGGCTATAAAATTCACCTTCCGGCTTCAGATTGTCCGTGGGCTTTACATAACCAGGGCGGGTAGTGAACTGATATTCCTCCCTTTCAACAAATGTCATTTCTCCCTCCGAACGTAGATTGTCTGTGTGAACAATTTTCTCACGTCTTTCCCCCGGCTTATATGGCTCTTTGGGTGGGACTAGAAATTCTCCCTCGGGTCTTAAGTTGTCCTCTGGTTTTTTAATGACTATATAATCCACTAGAATGTCTTCATGGGGCTTGGGAATGCTACGGTCTTTTTCTAGGTCGGTCTTGGACCAAGTGTTGGTACGTATTCTGGAGTAGGTTTCGTCCAAGGTGTCTGGGGAGGGAAGAGCGAGCAGTGGGTAAGAATGATTGGGAAAAACCAAACAAAATTTACTTACCAGCTGTTTCCACTAAAACGTTTTCTGTATTCTTGGTGGTGCTGCTGGTGGTGCAATGATGGCGTCTAGAATTCACAAGATTGTTAAATAAATTATAGAGAGAGAATAAATGTTTGGTAGTTACCCGCAAGTGCAGATTTCACAGATGCATCTCTCACTATGTGTCGTTGTGTTCTTCTTAGCGACTCCACGCTATAATTGAATTTAATGTAATGGTCAAGCGAAGTGGGTCTTAAGCTAATCTACTCACGGTACTTGAATCGTCTAGGCGTTGTTGCTTATCTTTGCGCACATAATCGATTTCATCATAAATATTTTCGGTAATATTTTTGTGTTTCGATGTTTCGTTTCGACTCAAAGTGATATTCTCATTGTTCTCCGATATGGAGGTGTTCTTCTCAATCTCCACAAATTCATCCACATAAATGGTCTTCTTGGGAGCTTCCACAATCTTTTCAATAACATCCGTATGCACCTTTTCGTCTAGCACCCGCCAATCGTTTATGCTGGCATCGAAAATCTGCGGGAAATAAGGGGTATGTAGATTAGACTGGACCTCAAAGTAGTCTTAGAAATTATTTTTGTGGTTGCATTAATAAGAAAATCAAAAGTAAGAAAAATCCAATTTTTGGAAAGGAAAATGGAAAATAAAAACCGTCAACCGCCAGTTTGAAGCCTAAGCCTTCTTTGCTATAGCAAATACCTTTCGCGCAACGCCTCAGAAATGAATTTTAGCAATGATGTATTAAGGTAGAAGCATTAAAAATAACTCTACCAACCCTTCCAAATAAGAAGATATAAAACATATGTCGAATATTTTCCCAAAGATGACTTTCCTTCATTTCAGCTCAGTACTGAAAACAGCAGTACCATTTTGATTTTCCAGTACACTAATGAGAAACTAGAACGAATAATTTGAGTACGAATGGTGCGCGAAATTCGGTCGAAATCAGATGAGTTTCTGTCGGAAAATGGGTTTAGTTAAAAAAATTGTTAGCGTTCTTAAACTCTGATATTTCAAAAAGAGTATTTGCTTACTTCGGCAACTTTCGTAAACCAAATTTCGACTCAAAATCCCAAAATGTTTGCGAAAGCAATAGTTATTTCTCTTGTTTTATTTTATTTTATTGTTTTAATTGCTGCTTCGTCTAAAAGACACAGCTACAAATCAAATACAAAATAAGGAGGTTTAAAAGATCGCTCTATTGTCAGCCTAACAAAGCATAAGCCCTCTAGTTGTGAATCTGCAAAATTCAGTCTGGCGCGGCATTCCAGTGGATAAGGTACCGGGTTCAATTCCCAGTCAAGTCCGAACAAACTTAAATGAAACGAGTTTTTGAAGTGATGTTTTTTGTATTCCTATGGGATATATGGGAGACAGCGCGCATATCCAGGAGCCTTACCGGTTCCCTATTCCACCCAAAAGTGAGGAATCCGCTCACACCTGGTCCAAAATCATTTAAATTTTTTTCCCCACTTGAGTTTAAAAAGTTCTTGAAAACGTTGACTCAAAAAGTTCTCAAAATAGAAAATCAACAAATCAATTTGAGTTTTGAAAACGGAAAAACGAAATGAGAAAACTACAAACTTTGTGCTCGTTTTGACAAGTTCTCAAAAATGAACCACAGAAGGAAATATCAACTCAACTACGAGTTTTATTTTTAAAGCAATCTACCAAAAAATTGTACATTTGAAGTGACAACATTAGTAACGATCGGATGAAAAAGTACGTTCTTACTGAGAAAAACGTTTCTGTTGTTTTACAATGACTATCGCTGAAACCAAACGCAATCGTAATTATTAAGTTCTTCATGACCTGATCCACATAATTTCAGCAAGTTTTATGCAATTCGGACAACTATATAGTATATCTAGCCAAACAAAAGAAAATCCTAAAAAACTTTTAGTAAATAACAATAACTTTTTAGTTTTCAATGACTATCGCTACCTCAAAAATCGTTACAAACTGGAACGAATATTATATTAACAATTACATGATTCTGTGAAGCGTTGATTCCAAATCGGAGACTTATAGCCATCGTCGAAAAATAGTTCGAAAATTTTTTTGCTTTCCTCCCAACCCTCGCATTTACTGAGCTAAGTCGTTCTCCCTTATGCCCAACCGTAATTTTGATGCAAACCAGCCAACTATATAGTATAGTCAATTATATACAACAAGATAGGTCAGAGAAAAAAGTTATCGCATGAGAATTTTGTTTGTTTTCAAATGCAATCACAACTCGTATTACATTCTTGGTCAAATTAGATATACTATTACACAACTCTGTGACTTGATCCAAACGGATGACTATAGCTTATAGCTGCCATAGTAACGATTCGCGTACTAAATCTAGCTCTAGTGAACCGAACCGAACCATTTTATTTTTCGGTTTTCGGTTTTGGTACAAATTATTTTAAAAACGACCAGTTATTATACTTATTTCAATCAAAGAGAATATAGTTTCGTGTTTGTCTTGAAGAGACAATAAAGTTCACTCCCCCTAGTAGTTCAGTATTATCACCCTACACCTCCAAATTATTATATATTTTTCTATTTGTAAGAAATACTTCTAATGTCATTCCTCACAGACCAATCTTGCTGAGATTAGGGCCCTAACTGGCATGGGTCAATAAATTGTTATTTCATACAAATTTCTAATTTTCCAGTCGAACCGAACACAATTCATACCAACGGCCACACTGCGTATGAGTAATATACCAATTAAATTCAAATTAAATTTCTCTTACTTTTGTTTGGCTTTACGGACTTTAAAATTTGTTTACCCTTAATCTACCCAACTGGCCGGCACCCGCACTTACCTTTGTCACCTCCGTCGTGGTGGTTATGTTAGCCACATCCGTGTTATCTTTCTCTATTTCACGAGCAATGTCATTGGGTACAAAAGCTTTCGTATCAGTAAACGACTTCTCATCCACCACCGTCCACTTGCCCAGCTTGGTGTCGTACACCTTGGTGGTGTATGTTGTGGTGGTGGTATTGATGACATCATCCACTATTTCGGGATAGCCCATGTCATTTGTACTATCCACAGTGCGTTCGTCCACGACACGCCATCTATTGTTGCGTTTATCGTATATTTTCTTCTTGTAGGTAATCTTGGAGCTGCCGTCGGACTCTTTGCTGACATAGCGCTCGAAGGTGGGGTGCTTTTTGTTGGTGCTGGCATCACTAAACTCGGTCCAGGTTTTGGTTTTCACATCGTACACCTCCTTTTTGGAGCTAGTCTGTGACTTTTTCGTGCTGGAGCTGGAGCTAGAACTGAGTTTGGTGTTCAATGACGTCGCTTTGTCCACAACAGCTGCGGAGGAGGTACTGGCTTTTGTTGTGGCGCCGCCGCCAGACACACTGGCAACCGGTTGCGACGTCATCAATGTGGTTGGCACGCTCTGAGATTCGGTGCTTAAATCGAAGCCAACCTGTTTGAGTGATGATGTCATACCGGTAGCCGCCGCTCTCTCGCTCGAACTGGTTGTTGTCTCGAAGTACGAACTGGAGCTCGACTGCTGCAGCTCCTGCTGAGTGCTTGAGGAGGCGTACGTTTTTGACACGCCGCCAACGCTGGACGATCCGCCCGTGATTTCGACCACCTCAATGGGTACCGAGAATACAGGTTCCTTTTTTTCACTTTCCAACAGATCGATGGATGAAATGATTTTCTCATTTGAATAATCTGTGGAGATTTTGGAGCTGCTGCTGCTGCTGAATTGAGATTGCTGCTTGCTGCTGTAACTGCTAACACCAGCTGCCGGCTGGGAGTAGCTGGTGGAGGCATGTTCCAGGGATTTGGAACTGGAACTGGTGGTTAAAGTGGCAGTAGCATTGGGGCCCAAATTTTTGGTTAATTTGCTAGCCGAGGCCGTTGACGATGTGGTTGTGGTGGAGGTGGCTGGCGGCAACTGTTGCTGCTGCTGCGCGGGCTGCTGCTGAGACACTTGTTTTTTTTTATGACTTTTTGATACCATTTTGCGATGAGGTAATCACTTTGCTGACTCGAACTCTGCACCTGGTTGGAGTTTTGGCTTTTTTTTTTTTGTTAATGAACTTTGGAAATTTGTTGTTTATTAATCACAATTATGGCTATTCAAAGTTGACGGAATGTGGAAATACTTATTTTAAAATAGACAAAAACACACACACACACAGCAGAGCAGAGAGCAGAGGAAAAAGCTTAGCACGCACACCACAGTCGAAGCGGAGAGATACTTTTTTAGATGCTATGTGGCAGATTTCGGATTTCGTTTTTCGTATTCGGGGAGCACTTTTTTAAGATCACCAACCGTCGCGAAGCACAACTCAAAACGTACTGATCGCTCGTTGCGGTTGTCTGGAACCTGCTCGGTACCGCAGCGACAGCGCCAGCCAAGCGTTTGGCTCCAAGTGCGAGCGAGAGGCAACACGCCTTCACCAAAATGGGCAACAGACCAGACCACAGACTAAGCCAGGCCAGGCGTAGGTAGTTTTTAGTGTATCCGCTGGATGCGTAGGCCGGCGGCTGGGCTTGCCACGCAATCCTCTCGGAGTTCAATAAGCCAATAAAAGCCACAAAGACTCTTTTGTGAAAGTGTCTCGGCCACAATATAAACAAACAGCTGCATGATGTACAAGCCAAAATTGGCTCGAGGGATGCATAATTATTAGTCACTTTTTATCTTATAGATACTTTTTCATGGCGCTACGTGGGCGCCTACACTCTAGACTTGATTCTTACATTTTTTATTGCTCAATTGATTTATCTCGCGTCTTTTTAGGGGTGGGTGTCGCTACACAAAAAGTATCTTTCAATTGGTTTTGCACAAATACGGGAACTTTCAGTTGAAGCTGCATAATTAAGCGCAAGCTCAGCTCAGCTCAGTTTTGAGGTCTAAGTAAATTGACCTCCAAAAATGTATGCATGCTCAAATCTTGGAAGTCATCAACTTAGTCGGGCCAACTCAATTGTTGTTTAATTCAAAACTGACGTCATACGCGTCGTATGAGCAACACCAACTTAAAAACCTCAAACCAAAGCAATCAAAACTTGTTTCGCTGCCCCGGTATTAAATGTGTGTAGACAAATGGTAATAAACTGGAAACTGTACAAACTAAGGTATACCCATTAGTCAGTAAAACCTTTCAAAACTAACTTTCTTTGAACTTTTCAACCGATTTTGATCAAACTATACTATATAGTTGTACGATTTTTATCAAACTGGTTGAAATTATGAAAAAGCATAGAAAACTAATAAATGCAAAGTTTGGGGACGTTTGCATTGAAAACAAAAAGATTTTCTCACTAGAACTCGTTTTTCGAGCGATCGTTCCTATGGCAGCTAAATGCTATAGTAATCCGATCGAAAACTGAAGGAGGAGATAGGAGGTAGAAACAGACGGACATGGCTATATCACCTCAGCTCTTTATGTGATCGGAGATTCTTCACCTGAGGTGAAATCTGTTAAGGTTTCGTCGGCGGCGGGGCCTAACCAGGACAGAAACCAGTGCATAAGAGCAACCACTTCCTGCAACGATAAGAATAATTCGCAGTAATTTTGCCAATAGAGTGGATGCCTATATCCTCGAACAACTTGTTCACGCACACCTCATCTCCTTAAATTGTACTATTGAAGACCATTCTCCAACATGCAATCCCCCAGTTAAGCGTGGAAAGAACAACAGGCTTAAGAAGCCCCTTTTAAGCCTTAAGAGGCAAACCATTATTTGACCGAAGAAACCACAAATTCGATTAAAATAAGGCGCCCAGTGAGTCGAAATACTACATCTTGTCCTCACTAATAGTGTTGGGTTGTTCATGAGTGAGTGAACAAAATTGAGTTGTTCTTTAAACTGAGCGAGCGAACATGTTCTTCTATAACACTGTGACACATTTTTGAAATCAAAAAAGTTGATACGGTCGAGACCGAAAAATTCTGAAAGGGTATGATGGTAGTACAAAAACCCTCTCTGGTTTTGGTCTGCTTAGCTGCCGTTTTCTTTTTATTGACCTTTGAACTTTTCAGCTTCAGAGTAGGATTAACGATACTATATCTCGTAAAGTATTTTGTATTTTGCTTTTATGTCCTTAGCAAAGTGGTTGCTCTTGGCTTGGCCTACAAAACATTCCTTTGAAGCAAATCAAAAAAATTACATCTTCGTACTTAAAATTATAAAAGATATCCAAAAAATCCAAGTTTTCACAACTTTTTCCCAGTTTTCCAACTTTTTCCGGAAACCCGTTACCAATAGGTAAAAGTTGTTGCTTAGACCAAAATAAACAAACCGTTAGTACGAACAAACTTCATTAAAATAGTCTTTCATACAGTTAAAAGCCCAAAAGCATGAATATTATCGGTAAAAAAAGTAAATAAATTAAATTTCTTTGGTTACATTTTTGAGTTACATTTTTCGCAATTTTATTGATTTAATACAAAACAATAGAAATTTTTGATTGTGTCAGTCAATTTCTACCAAAAACTGTAATTTTTCGAGTTTTGGTTTAAATTATACATACTTTAGGGCCCTTAACTATATGAAGAACCCATCGAATGAAGTTGGTATGTTCCAACCGATTATTTATTTCAGTCTAAGCTACTTTTTCGTCCTCCATTGTTTAGTCAAATTCGTTATAGTTTTCAAGAAAAACTTGAAAAACAGTACAAAACGAGGGAAAAACATGATGATTATACGACATTTTTGCAATTTTAAGTTTAAAGATGTGACTATTTTGACTTGTTACTCAGAAATGTTTTGTAAACCAAGACAAGAGCAACAACTTCCTTTAAGACGTCAAATCGAAATTCCAAACAGTTTATGAGATATAGAGTTACAAGTCCCAATCATATGCTTAAAACTTAAAAGTGCTATAAAAAGAAATCGGCAGCTAACCAGACCAAACCCAGCGAAGGTTTTTGTACTACCATCATACCCTCTCAGAAATTTTTGGTCCCGACCGTATCAACTTTTTAGTGTTGCACAGTGTATTTATTAATTTTTGTTCAGCGAGTCTTGTTCAGTCTATCTCGTTCGCTCTGACTTGCTCTGAGTTGTTCTTGAGTTGTTCTTTCGCTCTGTTCTTGCTCTGTTGTTCTCTTGCTCTGTGAGTTGGTCTGTCTGTTCTGTCTCGCTCTGTGTGCTGTTCTGTGTGCTGTACCCTGACATCTGTTCAGTATCTAGCTCTTTTAGTAGAGATGAAAACCTATCGAAAGTAAGAACTAGCTCGGTTAAGTGGTTTACACAGGTTTAAAACGAACGGTTCGATGTACAATATAATTTTCGGAGCTATCAGAAGCTCGGGTTCGGCTCAGTTTAGTGGAATTCACATAATATTAGGTCAGTTTTCTGAGTATTAATTTATTTTCCAAACTCATATTTATTTTTCGCTTTGAAGTGTGTTTTCACACAAGAAGACGGCGCAACAAGTGCACGAAACTCGCTAATAAGGTTGTTTTCCTATTGTTGTTGTTCTTAGACAGCTCCCAAACTAAAATTTCGTGCCCATTTCGTGTCTGAATAAGTAAAGTTGCAATATAAGCCTAAGCAATTTGAAAACAGTGTGAAACTATACCACTTCCAGCTTTCAAAGCATGCGCAAAAAGAATAATCCTAGATATGGCCTCTTCACCAATCATTCTTAGCCGAAATTCTATTTTGAAAAGCTTTTTAATTCGCTCTACAAACTGTAAATAGAGAACTTAATACCCAAATTTGGATAAGAAATCGATTCATAATGTTTCAAATATGTTGATAATTGAACAACACGTCCAAATGATAAAAGTGTTCAAATTTTGACAGACCTTGAAACGGAGAGCTACAGAACTATGTTAGACAATCTTGCTCGTTTGTTTTTACAGTACCACTTTCGTATTCACAGATTAGTATAATTTAAAGAATCCGGTTGCAACTTTTCCAGCTCTCCACTAATTCGTGGAGAGATGATGTGTACGCATATACCTTAACTACTTCACCTAATGACTTAATGGGTAGGCCGCAAACAAAAAAACAGATACAAAATGCAAAAATTTTAAATGGAAAATAAAAACTGGCGCACAGTGGAACCTGCTAATTAGAAATGCAAAGCACATAGTCAAAAGCTTAACCAAAACTTGCCAGTGGAACACATTGACATAAACTGCAATTCGAACTGAAACATTATGCCAATTTAAGTACAAATGCCAATTTGGAGAGAACTAGACCATTGACTCACTGTGACTCCAAACTGATGCTGCTGTTGATGATGATGATGACATATACAACTTTTCCTTGGAATTGAAATTGAACGCAGCAGCATGGCGTGCTGGAAATTTATGCGCCAGTTTTTTTTCGGGTTGTCAATTAATTTCAATTTAAGAAAAGAAAAAAAAACAACAATTCAAGGTAAAAGTCCCATGTCAAACCCTTATTTGGCATTTAGCCGAAAATACCGCACCAAAATGCACTTTTAGGGCAGGCATTGCATGTGCACGAGCTTGGCTTTTATGCCCCGAGAGACAGACGCCAGCTTCTGTAAAACAGTCACGTAATTTTTATATATTATACAATAAATAAAAATTGAAAACAATTAACAATCTGCTAGCCGATGAATGAATTGTAACCACTTTATGGATTGCTTTGAATCTTAAACATTTGACTACGTGCAAATGAGGCATCCATTAACAGAAGTGGCCCATCGAACAGATGGCCCAAAAAGGCTGTAATTTTTACTATGATTTATATCTTAACCAAATTCTACACACATTTTTCAATGCTTTATCGCAACCACCGAATTTCGGGTATCTTATCTAGCTTTAAAGCGCCAAGAGTTATCAGTTAGTTTCGGCAGACCTTGGAATTCTTTTTTGCATTGTTTCTACTCAAACATTAACCAACGATTAGAAATGTCCAAAACGGAAATTTCTCAAATGGATTAGAGCCAATTAAGACAATGCAATTCGATTGACTCACAGTTTTACAGACAAATAATTTGTATTAATCAGCAAATCTAAAAATATATTATTAGTTCATTTGCATTACGCTTCTCCCCTTTTTGTTTTTTAGTGACATGTTGAGCAATTTAGGTATTTTTGTGGCCTATTGTACCCACACTTATACGGAGAAATGAGCCATGTTTGTGCAAATTTGAAACGTAATCAATGAGTAAAATTGTGGATAAGACAAGAGCGTAGCTAACCTAAGGTCTGTTTCATATTTAGAAGGCACTTGGCAATTAAATATTTTTTGCGAACTTTTGACAGGACACAAGGGCCGCAAGGGCAAGTGTGAAGAAGATAAACTCGATAAAATGTAACCGCCAGAATGGTTATGAAAAAAGTACTCACTAGAGGATCTATCTTTAGGAACTCTACGTTTGTCAGTTAGATCCACTTCTTAGAAGGAAAATACCGTAATAAAGCCCACAAACGGCTCTACAATGAAACAACCAAATAACCTCAATATGCTTGAAGTTTTATGACCTCCAAAAACCGTTCTAACCTATGCCAGCCTAGTGTTTACTTTATTGATCCCTTTGGACAAGAGGTTTATTAAGTGCTTCCACCTTTTTACGGGGCGTTTCTTCAACTCTACAAAATTTGCATTATAATAATAAAACAAGAAAGAAAGTCGGTCAAGACCGAATAAAACTTACTTTGTACCCCCAAAGTTTCTAAAGAGAGCGCCCAAAAAGTGGCAAAAAAACCGTAAAGTGTTTCCATAATTGACTGCTGTTCAATTTCTTCGGCACATCGTCAAAAAACTGATTACTAAGTATCCTTTATCAGCAAAGTGCTCGCCCATCATATGGGTTTGTTTTCCATATAACTCGACTGCTGTTCATCATTTCTTCGTCAAATCGATCAAATAGTACTGATTACTAAATATGCTTAAATCATTTATCCACAAAACTGTGAAAGAAAGGACTTTTTTCCGAATTGCGGGGCAGAAGAGGAAATATAACAAGAAATATATGTCCCATATATGTCAAACCTCTATCTCTTACCATCTCTGAGATCTCTTCGTTCATACGGACAGACAGACGGACATGGCTATATCGACTAGGCTGTTGAGGCTGATCAAGAATATATATACTTAATAGGAAATGATTTATTATCCCTGTTACATACTTTTGCACAAACTTAATAAACTCTAACTTATTCGAAATGCCCGCCTTGTGCCTTTCAGCAACGCCAAATTCTCAAAGTGCGCACCTCATGCATTTAGAAATAGTCCACAGCTCGAACAACGGCTCGATTCAAAGACTCTATAACTACGTGTCGAGTAGAGCAAGTTATTGCCTCGAGAACGTACCACAGTTTGTAGTCCAATGGATTCAGATCTAGGCTACCAGCAGGCCAATCATCCATAGAAATTGAAGTTCGGTACATGGTTTTTTTTAGCCAGGTTTGAGTCGTTTTTGTCTTGCAGGCTGGAGCGGAGTCTTGTTGAAAGGTCCACAGCTTGTTTGAAAATAATGTCGTATTGAGAGGCTCCACAGCCTTTTCCAAAACGTCGTATTGAAACACTTTTTCTCAAAAATGGAGCTTGGTGACCCCACCAAACCATCACATAAGCCAGATTGTGAACTCTCTAAACTTACGAAATGAGTTCTGACACTTGTTATGATGACACACAGCATACACTCTATCGTTTTCTGTGGTAAAAATTTTCTCGTCAGTAAACAGAATTTGCCTGTGGGTATTGTTCGTGCACTTCGATCGATGAGTAAGTAGAGAGACTTCAGCGTTGCTGGAAGGCACAAGGCGGCCATTTTGAATAAGTTGTCCTACGATTTGTAGCCATTGAATGACCGAAAATTCGTACTAGGTATACTGACTGGCATTACTGCCTTCACACTGTTTGACACATGAGTGATGATACAATAAGTGCTTTGACGAACTAGAATAAAGATTTTATCTAACAACTGCTTGTGAACTTTTGGGTACGCTCGAAAGATTTTTTTAAGGATACAATACTAATTTGCACATTCCAACGGTAAGTTGGGAGCAGCAGAGCGCCCGTTGTCTTTGAAATGCACGTGCACGTGTGCATAGGAACTTCGTGACGCGCCCATCTCTGCCTTAATTGGAGGTATATTTCAGTGACTTCAAGTTAATTTAGGGCGCCGGGCATTTGCATATGAGCTGTTTCTTTAACTGTGATAAACCCTATCCTGGTAACTTGCCTTGTAGCTCCTGGTATTTTGCAATTGCAGTTGTTGTAGCGGCTGGGAAGATTTGTACGTAAAGAAAGAAAGTCGTGCGGACAGGTTTGGCATTCGTCGGTAGTTTCTGCGTTGATGCGAGCTAGGTATCTGTAGTTAGGTTCCTGCTTTTCCCAGAGCGGAGTTGTGCTAATGTGAACAATGGTTGTCTTTATACAAGTGTATGATGTTGATTACAATTGTAGAGTGGGCTTGTTTCTTGAATTGCTGTGTGAGGAGCTTGTTATCTTCTCGAACAGGGAGAACGTCCGTCTCCTGATGGTGGTGGGTTTGGGACATGACACCCAGTTTTAAGCTGGAGGTTTCGCCATTGGGTGTCGCTGATACTCTGAGACCACACTGGGGCAGCGTAGTTTATCATTGACCTTCCGATTACCTTATAGGTGGTGACAATTGTGTTTCTCCTTACCCCGGCCCGAGCCCAGGCCTATTCCCCCTACTTTTGTCGGCAGTTGTTGTCGTAGGGAACCCATCTTACCGGTTGGAGAGGTTTTTAGTTATAGTGTTGATCCAAGACTTGATCCACTTTTAAAGTAAATTTGGCAAATCGGATTTGATATACAAAGACCACAATTCGTGAACTTTAGCGTTCAAACCTAAAGTTACATTCCCCCACTCTGATGTTTCCCCTTTCCAATCCAAACATCCCCTTTACAATTACATTTTCTCTTTTATTATTTCATATTTCGGTTTTTCGCATTTCTTTAAGGCTTACATATTAAAATATATGCTTATGTTTTATGTGTATACGATTATACGTTTTATGCATTTTCTCTTTTTTTGCCAGACTTAAGGTATAATTCTTTTTTACAGTGTGATATTAATTTACTTTTGCTCTAAATTTTCTCACCAAGCGTGCTTTGTTTCATACTTCATAACGTTGCTGTTGTTGTTGTTGTCTGGTGGTTGACTTACAAGCTAGAGATTTTCATTTATATTTATGTTGCGGGTATCTTTAGTTATTGTGCCAGGCACCTACATTCCAAACTCCGGCTACTGCATTTTTTTTTTATGTATGTACAAAATAAATCAAAAAATCAAAAAAAGAACGAATTGTGCACCAACGCTGGTCTGGGGTCGGAGCAGAGGTCGCCCACTTGTCGCCGTCAAAAGATTACGTATGTGGATGCAATGCTGCTTTGCTAGTTGTCTAGTATATTTTGCCTTCTCTCGCATATTGAAAGTGTCTAAGAGCTAAAACGGTTGTTTGGTGTGTGTGTGTTCGTTTTTCGTATTTCGTTTTTTTAATGCATAAAACCAAGTTTGAAAATCGTTTTCCTTATTTCTCTTCTTTTGCGTTTGCAAACTTAGACACAGGTTCTTGTTTTAGATGCGACCAACGCATCACAAAGATTAACAGATACAGTAGATGTACAGTGTATGTAACGCTAGGTAACTAATTAATGTGTACAAGGTAAGTTTATAATTAGTTTAAAGCCTAAATTATTACAACTAAGTGTGTGTGTGTGTGGGGGGAACTTACAAATGTCTAAATGAGGGGGGGGGGGATTTTTCAAGCTGCGCCTGCACTTACACCTATATAGTCACTCTCAGTGTACGTGTGTGTGTGTGTGTGTGTGTGTGTGTGTGTATGTACAATAATTCTAAAATGCTCTGCCTTACTAATCGGCCTGCTGTTGCTGCTGTTGAGCTGCCTGATCCTCCTGCAATACATTGCGACAGATCTCGTACTTAATAACCTTCCCATGTATATGACCATCGGGCATTATTTGCACCTGAACCTGCTGTGTGGATGGCTGCTGCTGCTGTTGTTGTTGTTGTTGTTGCTGTCCAGTTGCTGCTGAGTTGGCCTCCTGCAAGAATTTACACAAACTTTTTAGCCAAAAGCCACTCACTCAACCAACCAACCAATCAACACAAAAGAAGGAATAAACCAACCAAAAAACTAAGAACTCAAGTAAACTAAAAAGTGGGACCAAAGGAGGGAGTCGAGGCACAGGCACAGACAATTAACGAAATTAGGTAAACAACACAAGCAACAACAACAACGTAAAGTATAGAAATCAAGACTGTGGTTCATACACAATCGGTTTTTATAGAGATACGAGGGCAGTTTCGATTTGAGGTAAGATAGTTACTAGACTTTGGCTTTAAATCAGGTGTGCCCAAGCCCATTCCGCCAATTCATTTGCGTGCTCTCCCCTCTATCTGTCCGAGTTAAGGTTTTGTTATTGGCGAATGCAGACCTGCAACAACAACATCATATCCCAGCGGCGCAAATTGCCATTACAAAATGGGTTACTCCTGCGTTACTTTGCCATCAGTGTAAAGGAAATACTCCCTTACAATCTGCATTACTTTGCCATATGCCTGGCCGCTTTGTAAACGGGCTGCCGACAACCTGCATTACTAGGTATTAAGGATGTAAGCCAGAGCCGAACTTCCCATTACGAATGCGTACATTATTTTTAAAATTGTAATGCAGAATGTTCGCAGTCTGTTTGTTTTCGATTACTATCTCTCTAACGAAAAGCAGTGATTGTATTGTATTACTTTTTCCACAGTCGTAATGCATATTTTCTACAGAACACGTTGAGCTCTGCGCCGCTGGGATGTGTCTCTGTTCTCTCCCTCTTATGTCTCTGGCAAACTCGAACGACACAAACAAAAATTGGGTTTCTCTTTCCCTTTCTTGTGGTTGTTCTTGATTGAGTTACAATTTGTGCATTTGTATTGATTTTCATGCGGCCGTAGGCTCATTCTGGGCACCCCAGCTTTTAATTATGAGCAACCTAATTTCGATAAGGCTTAAAAACTGTCTAGTTTGAGTACTAAATATGTCTATATGCATAGAAAAAAAGGATATTTGTTGATTTTGGTATCCATTTGAACTGAATCGTTTCAATATCGTAAAAAGAAAACTAATAATATCCACTTAATGTTAAATTGATCTTAGATTTTCATCCAATGGAGCTGAAAATTGTCCCAACGATATGAAAAATTGATATAATTACATCAAAAGAACACAACTACCAAACGGTTGTTGTATAATTATTCCAAGTTGCCATATATCGGTTGCCCGGTGTCGTAGTAGCTTAAAGCTGCTTCAAATCAATGTCGAAACTGTCCAGAAACGCTGAATCAGTTCTGTTGTCGATTTTGATTTCGATTGCATCATTAGAAATCGGAGAATTCTCAAAACCGAATGTTTTATTCGTCTTTTAACTTAACTTTTAATTTCGAATTTTGTGATAGGAAAAGGTTTCGACCGAATTTAAACGATTTTCAGATATCAGATAGTTTACTAAATCTGATCCATCGAATTCGGAAACGAAAACAGACCTTAATATTATTTCATATTATTGGCCGTGTTCACCAGCACAAATCGATGACGAAAATCGATGGATCTAGTTCAATTGTTGACGTGAACGAATGTGAAATGCAACTATGATTGCTAATTTTGTCATTTTGGTTAAAATCAAAACGATAGCCTTAAGGCATACCATTTTTACCTTAATATTTCATCAAAGCGTTCAACAAAATCCAATTAACTTTTTTTGATGGATGATGTTTGTGTTTGTGAACAAGGCCATTGATTTTAAAATGAACTACCCTGCTATGAGTGTTGTGATTTCAATAACTGTGGTACATTTGTTAAGTTGGTATAAGCCTGAGTAACCTGTAGCCAGTTTTCTTATCTAATCTGAGCTGATACGACCTCATTGACATGCTTTCTCCAAGTTCAAAATTAAAAACTTACAGACCTCACAAACTGCCCTCGTATATGTCTAAATCTAGCTGTGTATGAACTAAATTAGTTTCATTTTAAATTTGGATTTGTTTTATACACACCTAAAACACACGCGCGTGTTTACACTGAAGGCCTTTCTTTGGCGTAGGTACGAAGTCTAAAGGATGCATTACCAGACACACACACACAACCACACACACACACACACACACACACAGAAGAGGACTTTACATTGTATATGATTGAACAAAGTTTTTTTTAGTGCTTGTGCGCGCTGCTGCTTCTTGTACAAATTGAATGGCATTTTCTTTAGTTTTTCTTTTTTTTTTTTTGCAATTGTTTGTAAAATTTTTAATGGATTTTTATTTGATTTTCTTTTTCTTGTTTTCTTACTAGTAAGAAGTAGTTGGTACAACAAGCTGCAAGTATTGGAAGTTAAAAAAAATTGGTAATGCAATTATGTTTCAAGTTTCAATGCTCGAGATGATATGTGTCTGGGGCGGGCTGGTAAACAGAGATTAAAGAGATATTAACATAAGAGAGAACTCAGTATATGGTATTTGGTAAGAGGTTAAAGGATGATACAGACAGAAGGGATAAATAGGGGGAAGTGGGAGTGTTAAAGGAATTCCCTAAGCAATCAATCAAAAGTTCACTATTTGCTGACTTTAAAAGATGTAAAATAAAGGTGTTTTGATCTATTTAGGACTGACAATCTAACTTTCAGTTATGTTAGCTTGAAAAGCATAGAGCGGTCTGGTTTGGTTCGCGGTCTGATTTAAGAGCACAAATTAGTGGTTCGGTAGGGTTCTTCGGCCAAAGGCCAAACCAAATCAGATAAGAAGCTGAATTTTTTACTAAGACCAGATTTTAGTACTAGGATACCCTTGGAAAGTGAGTGCTAAAATCCGTTTTTGGCAAATTCTGAAAATTTTTTGTTCCCCCATCCTAACCGGTTCAAACTCAATTTCAAAAATGTATATGAAACCAACAGATCTGTTTCTGTTTTCGATTTCTAATCGGAATACTTAAAGATTCTCGCTTCCAAAAACAAACTAAATAGAAAAGAATACCATGGTTGTAGTGTGAATAAGCACAGAAGTCTGCTGATGAGGATTTGGGGACAAATTCCGAAACAGTACTGTCTAGACATACCAAATGCTATTCCGATGTAATGTTGTGAGCTACTTCGTTGAATTGTGTTGATCGCATTAAATTGTTATCAACCATTGACCTTGAGCCAGCGCTGTAAAAAAAGCACAAAAACTTTGGCTAAAATCAATGCAGGTCACTAAAACCCTTATATGTACAAACTTCAAAACTATATTTATCTTCATTCAATCTCTCTTGATGGCCGAATTCTTTAAGCGTTTCTTGGAAATTGCTCTAACCAGTTCCGATCAATCGAAATCGGAAACGAGAATACTGTTGTTCCGTAAAATTCCGTTCATAAGACTGTAGTGTAGGGTAAAATTAAACAACTGAAAGCTCGTTGTAGTGTTCAGTGTAATGTAAGTCGTGTTAAAATGTGAAAACAAAGTCTTCAAACAGTACTGCACAGACAAACCAAGTGCTTTTCAAATGTAATTAATTGTTGTTGATTTATGTTGATTATTGATTTATAATCAACTGCTGACTTTGAGCCGGCGAAAGAAACACTTTTGGAACATTGTAAGAAACAAAATTTTCTTTTATAATGAATTTTCCTTCAGCTGTCAAACTCCATATAAAAAAATAGCTTAAGGAATTTTTCCTTGCCTCATTCTTGGTGCAATACACACAAGGAATTTTGAGAGTTGCCATATCGACGAACCGTGTGGACTGTATCGAACAGCTGATATTTCTGCCAGAGATATTGTGCAGTCATTTTTTCCTTGTGTCAGTTGTCAAAAGGCAAGGCAAAAATAAATAAATCATCTGCAAAATTTTAGTTATGGTGACAAAAATGTACTAATTGATGCAGTGAAAAACAATGCCTGTTTGTGGGACATCACAGATGGCAAGCAACTGGACACCGCATTTACATGAAGGGCTTGTGAAGCAGTTGGTGTCCAGTTGAGAAAAGGATTGCATATAATCACTTCGTGTGGCTGCCTCATTCTCCTGCACCAGACAATCAGGATGGAGTCTTGCGCCACTCTTGAGCAACTTGTCATGTTGTTTCAGGGCACGCCACAAGGCATGAATCGAGCCATCTTGCGTTGCAGCGATATGTGCACCTAAATGGTATCCTTCTCGCCCTCAATGATGTTCAAAATGGAAATGGAGCAATTATGATTGGACTTATCTGGCCCCGTGCAGACCATTATATTCTTGTATTTATATTCTTTAAATAGCTGCCACTGCAACTTCAATTGCAACTTCCTTCATGTTGTACATTGTGCCTCATTTTATTTAAATCTTATAATCAAAATACAAATCAGCTGGCCAATTTATTTATTTTCCGATTTCGCTATTTTCTTTTGAGTTTACCTGGTCACACTGCCTTTTACACTCCACAAAAAGGAATATTAGGTAAATTTCTGGAAGTGGGAAAATTTGCCCAAGAACCTTAATTGAAAACAAATCTCGCTTAACACACCTTTGTGCAAATATCTAACGTGATAAACCAGAAGTTCTGGGGAAAAACGGACAATTGATTTGAATTTAGCTCACAAAATTACATAAAGCTGCACTTATCATATATATCATCATATATTATCAAATAGAACCTGTCCTATTTCATCAAAGCTGAACCAAATTTTCTAATATTTAGACGCATAAATTTTTCTTCTAATCGCAATTGAGTGCTCTTGAGAGATTGTGAAAAAAGTGTAAGACGTTACGGATCGTGGGTTACTTTCTCAGATGAATTACAAACAGATAATCTTTGTACTCTTTTGTTTAGACTTCATTACATATGAAAACTATAAACTTAAGGCACGAGAGAAAAAATTGTTTGCAATGTAGCTCATAAAAACAATCGTTTTTTGCGTATCGTCATCTATAATATCTATAAATCTTTATATCAATTAGGGTTATTGACCATTGTTACAATAATAATTAACAAAAATTCTCTTTTTCCTTTTATACATTTGATTTGCGGTTCAAATGATAAAATTTTATAAGGAACGATTTCTATTAGCATATTTTCTAAATATTTAGAGAAAAACCTATTTCATTGGGCTATTGACACAGATGCGTCAAAAGGCTCTTTAGAGATGCAAGTGACAATTTCTTTAGTTCAGATACACTATCGTCAGAGAGTCTCTTTAGAGATATGTAAAGGCAGCTTAAGGATCGCTTGCTATTTTTTCAGTTGGAATTACAAACATCTTTCATATCTATAAATCTTTGATACCACTTAGGGTTAACGGATATTTATAAAATAATAAAAATACTCCTGAAGATAGAACCGGAACTTTCTTGAAAGAACTGTACAGTCTAGCAGTCTCCTTTGTGGTGTTTTGTGTTCACATTTAAAGTTATGTGACCTCGAGCCGGCTAAAACTAAACTTGATTCAGATCAAAAGAAGTTGTGGAAACTTATTCATGAATTTATATTAATGAAATTGAGGAAAGATGATTAACTTGAATGGAAAACCTATCTTTTTGTGGACGACAACAAAAATATCAACCTAAAACAACAAAATATGGTCCATATATGTGTAACGACCCGTCCCGCAACCCAGTAATTGTGCACAATACTTTCGGATTATAGGTAGCTCTCGGAATGTATTTAGTTAGCTCTCGCTCGAAGTCTACGAATCAACTAACATCTATTTTATACACAATCGACAGCCTTGTCGATTGGTATGACATCCAAGGCACAGGCTCCTACATCCCTCCCTTATTGTTAGACCGAGAACCTTGACCTCGCCTTGCATAGTTATTTCTTCTTTAATAATATATCGTCGATATTTCGATAGCCCCAGTATTGTTTCGCCTCAAATATTTTCGATAAATTATTTTGGAAAACCAGATTTTCTAGTCATTCGTTTTCTTTCTCCTTTATGGTTTCTCTGATGCCTTGGTTTTTTCTAGTTTGGCTTTCTTTCCACTTTTCGCTTTTCAAAAACTCTTTGTTTATGTGGCTCATTTTTTATTTGTAATCAACTTTTTGCTTGCTTTTCTAATTCTTTTACATCTCATGATTTTTCCAGGATCTAACAGGATAGTGGAAGTTGGGGATGGGGTTTTTGGAAGCTTTGTGGACAACTTTAGCATACCTGTTGCTGCGATATGGCTGGCTTTGTTTCCAAATGCTGGCGCTGATGCAGCATCAGATGATTCTTCTGGAAGAAGGCCTTGCCACACTCACAGACATGGGTGCGTACCGTGCATCCGCCATTGGGATGCCGGCGATTGTGCTGCATGAGGCCGTGCTTGGCGGCGAATCCCTTGCCGCAGCTGGCACAGAAATGTGATTTGGGTTTGTTGGCCGGCGCCACGGTGACCACTTGGTGTTGATGCTGCTGCTGTTGTTGTTGCTGCTGCTGCTGTTGCTGTTGTTGCTGCTGCTGCGCCGCCGCCGCCGCCTGTTGGGCGGCCACATGCTGCAGATGGGCCTGCTGTTGGCTGGCATGCACTGACATGGTGGGCACGGCGGTGACAACTGCTTGCGGATGTGTGGAATTGGCGGCCTGCACCAGGGTGGTCTGTGACATCACCTGCCCGGTGGACGATATTATTTGCACAGGCACCGGACTCTGGCCCACCAGATTGGGATTGGCGGTGACGACAGTGCCCGGATTTAGGCTGGCCGTGCTTAAAAAGTGCCCGGGCAGCGCTGCTGTCAGGGCGCACAGGTCGGTCATCAGGCTCTTGTCGCCCGTGTGCAGACGCAAGTGCAGGGCCAGAGCCTCGCGGCTATTGAAGGCGCTGCCACACTCGCTGGAATTGCAGGAGGAAACCAATTAAAATCAGCTTTCTAGAGGAGTAACACTCCAGCCCACTCACCGGCAAACAAACTGCGGACGTGCCACGCCATTGGCATCGGTTGTGGAGACCGTCAACAGTGTCGAATTGGCCGGATTGCTCACCACAGTAATGGTCTGCGGATGTGACGGCGGTCCGGGGTGATGATGAGCCTGTTGTAGCTGCTTAAAAAACAACTTTAGTTGGATGAGAACTAGAAGATGTCACTAAGGTAATGACCCTTACCTGTTGATTGGCTATGATGGTGGCGCTGCTTGTATTGGGATTAACTCCATTGTGAGCGGCACGAACATGCTGATGCAGCTCAGCCTTGGTGAGGAAACCCTCGCCACAGCTCACGCAGGGATGAGCCTGCTCGCCGGTATGTACACGCCTGGAGGGGGGGAAATGGAGATGTTAATCCTTGTCTCTGGACACTGCTCTGATGCTGGCTTACCTCATGTGGGAAACTAGGGTGCGCTTCTGTAGAAATTCCTTGCCGCAAACGGTGCACGAATGTGGAATCTTGCCGTGGATACGTCCGTGATTTACCAATTGGAATTTACGTGGAAACGAGGCTCCGCACTCAGCACAGACAAAGGGATTCAAGGATCCGTGAAAGCTGAAAAAGGGATAAAAAGGTTTTGAAATCTGTTCCCATTTAGATCTTTATGCCTAAAACCCACCGCGAGTGCATAATCAGATGATTCTCCTGGGCAAAACTCTCACCGCATTCCTCGCAGACGTAGGGACGTTCGCCGGCGTGGAATTTACTGTGCGTAACCAGGTGACGCTTGAGGGGAAATGCCCGTCCGCACTCCTGGCACACAAAAGGCCGATCCCGGCTATGGACACGCGAGTGCGTCAACAGATGATGCTTGAGGGTGAAGCTCTTTTTGCACTCCTGGCACTGATACGGACGATCCGTTGAATGGAGCAGCAGATGGGTGTTCAGGCAATGCTTGTGGGCGAAACTCTTGCCGCAATGGGTGCAGATATGTGGACGTTCACCTGGAAGAGAGACGCGCACAAAGTTGTGGTTAGACCCGCTCGGTGAGTTCGGCTGGAATGCTAGGAACAAGAACAACCACCTGTGTGGACGCGGGCGTGCGTGGTCAAATGATGCTTGAGCAGAAAGGATTTGCCGCACTCGTCGCAACTGTACGGGCGTTCCTTTTTAATCGTGGCGTCCGTCTGCAAAGGAGTTGGAGAGAGAGAGAGAGAAGCAGAGAGAGGTTGATGGCGATTACTTATCAAACTGCTCCAGGTGGGCACCCCGCTGTTTAGCTTTGATAGGTTGGCTTAGGTTGGGATTTGTTTTTGGCTTACTTCGCTGAAATGCATTGATTCCTGTAGTTCGGTCTTTGGGGACAACTCTAAAGTGCCTGGCTCCAACTTTAAGTTGGGTGCGTCGCCCTGTGAGTCCTCGTTCTCTTCAAGTCCTTGAATTACTTTCTGTACTTGAACTGAAATACCAGGAAGTATGTCACCTAAGAGTGTTGTTGCACCGCCAACGGAACAGAAACCAAATGGGTACGAAAGAAAAAGAAACAAAAGGGAAAAGGAAGAGAAAACGAAATAGCAAATCAAAGTGCGAACCAAATGAACTCAACGCAAAGGAAACAACTCAGGGGGAAACTCAAACGTAACGGAACCAGAACCAGAAGGTGGACAGTTGGTGGTTGGTGGATGGGTGGTTCTGGGGGTTAACCACTCGGGGTGGGTGGGATACATTTTGAGGAGATGCTTACTTGGTGTTGCGCCCGGCCCCGTGCTATGGTGATGCGACCCGTCGCCGGCTGTGGTGAGTGTGTGCGTCTGATGGTGGCCGGCAGCGATGGCCCGCTTGATTAAGATCTCGTTGCACTCCTCTTGCGTGAGATGCAGTGCACCAATTGAGCCGAAATGGGATTTGGCAGCGGCAGCAGCAGCTGCTCCCGTGGTCAATACGGTTTGTCCGGTTTTGGCATCAACTAGACTGCCATTCGTCAAGGTATGATGATGGGCAGCCGCCGGATCGCCGGCAGCGGCGGCTGCTGCAGCTGCGGCTGTGGCCTGATCGACCAAGAGATCTGTGTGTGTGTGTGTGTGTGTGTGTGGGTGGGTATAGGTGTGCCCGCCATAAGTGAGTGGGTGAGAGGGTAAGATTTAAGAAGGATCACAAAAAAAAGCGAGCGAGATAGATTGAGTGTAGGCGAGCGAGTAACGAGTAACGGTAACAAGCAACGAGAAACGGGAGTAGAGAGAAAAAACAATCAATAAATCGTTCAATTAGTGTAACGAGGGCTGCTATTTAGGTTCAGCGGGATGTCTGCAAAACTACCCCCGTTCCAATAGGAAACTTATTGAGCATTTTAAAACAACTAACAAACTAGCTCCAGCCAAAATAGGTACTTCTTAGGATAGATGGGAAGTTTGATTCCCTCAGCAATCAGGGCTAACATAAAATTAACCTTAGATTGGATAGATTGGTATCCTTACTATAAAAATTAGTACACAAATGTGCCTAAATATAACCGTAAATAAGGTATAACAGCCCCGAAAAACCCCCTAAATATATTACTCGCTAATGGTCTTAAGCATTTAAGATAGATTGAAACCAGTACTTAAAGACTACGTTCGAATATGGGACTAAATACGGCCCTAAAATACTTTTTGTATAAAGTAACCCCAAAACAACCTTTAAAATCTGCCGCAGATACTCCAAAAGTAGAACTAGGCTAATGATCTTTTGCGTTTTATATAGATTAAAGACCATACTTTTAGTATATGTTCCCAAATGGCCTTAAATACGGTCAATGAATACTTTTTCAGGATCTCAAAGTGATATAACAGTTTCAAAAACTCTCTAACAAGAATCACTGACTTAAAATATAACGAAACCTTTCAAAAAGAGCTACGTTAATGAACTTTCCGTTTTTCAACAGATTAGAACCCTTACTAAAACACTCAGTGCCCAAACGGCCCCAAATACGACCGTAAAATACTTTTTGGGAACCTCAACTGCCCACTCCATGACTTGCTAATGATACTTCGCGATTTGGATAGCTTTAAACCAGTTCTTAAAGACTACGTATCATAAAATACCATCTTGGTATAGCACCCCCCAAAAATCGTTTCAAATCTGCCGTAGATACGCCAAAAGTAGAACCAGGTTAATGTTTTTTAATTCTATGTTTCCAAATGACTTTAAATTGTTTTGATAACCTCAGAGAGTTATAAAAGCCATAAAGCTCTCTAGAACCATCATTACTCAAGTTTCATTAACCGAGTTTCGAGTTTTCTAAAGATGGGAACTCGAACTTTAAGACTGCGTTTTAATATGGCTTTAAATATAGCCTCAAATTACTTTTAAGTACCCACAAAGAGGTAAAACAGACCCAAAAATAACACTTTAAAATAGTACTAATCAAATATTTAGTAATCTTTAAAAATGGAACAACGTTAACTTTTGAGATTTAGAAAGATTGCAGTCCTTACTTTAAGACTAAGTTTCTAATACTACACTAAATACGACCGTAAAATTCTTTTTGGGTAATTTTTTGCAACTTGAAAGATTTTTTATAAACTAGACACTTAGGGTGTTCACCAGCCCGCGTAAGGAGTAATTGTGTAAATTTACGCGACGCAGCTTATTGAGCCCCCCTAAAAAGTTTACCCTCGTAATTTTTGTTTTAAAATGCTCTTTATGACGGGCTGTGAGTTTTTCTGTCACTGTGTGTGTCAAAGTTAAATACGTATTTTAAAGCATTGTTGTAGGTGTACAAATCAAGCTAAATAGAAGCATGAAGAAAAATGAATACAAAAAAAAAATTAAGATATGGACCATGATGCTGTCGGTGAAGTCGTAGACGACCTTATGGAGGATCTTACTGCAATTGCATGCTGGCGGTGAGGAACCAAGTTCTGTGTGCCCAAATAAGTCAACTGGCGAACCAATTTTCTACCATTTTTCAATGACCAATGGGTCCCTGCGGCCCCATGCTTTATGTCGACTGCATTTCGACCCCAAATGGAACTTTAGTTGCAGGTAGCACTTTTCTGTTTGGGGTAGTTTGGAGAAGCTGCATCAATAGAGAAAAGTACAACTATGTTTACAGTATATGATGACGGCTCTCTAGGTGTTGTTACAGACAGAGTGTTTGGAGCTATTTTGAGGAAGATGTCTCAATTTATTTACTGGCCAGATGCAGTTAAACTGACAAAAAATTTAATTATTGTAGGTGTGACCGCATATTTTGAAGACAAAAATCTCGAAATGGAGCGATACCGAGTATTTTTATCGATACTTTGAATAATTTTACAACACTTCAGCACTTTACTCTTTTTACACTTTTACGCTGATTTTGTAAACATACCCCAGGGCAGCAAAAAGTGCGTAATTTTTTTCTTATGTGATTTGTTGTTGTGGCGTAAACTTTTGGAGTTTACGCTTTTTGCTTTACGCTTTTACGCGGGCTGGTGAACACCCTAGGTAAGGTGCCAAAGGCTCTAACTAAATGACTAAATAGCCATGACTGCAGATTTGTCATGATTTAAAACTAAAACTATTGTTCATACCCAAATAACTAAATCAAAAATGTTCAAAAAGTTTCCTAATTTGGCCTATTTTAGTGCAATTTTTATCAAAATTTGGGCAAATTAGTTGTCTGTGGGACCTTTACTTAATTATTAAGCATACTAAGCTTAAAACCGAGTATTAAGTTCATCATATTACTCAAATTTAGCAGAACCCCGACAAAATATAAATAGCGGCCCTCGTTACATAACAGTTACAAAGGGGGGCGTGCAAAGACAATTATCGATAAAACTAACGGTTTGCATATCGATATTCTGTTAGCCTCTTCTTTGGCAGAGTGTGAGTGGGAGTGGGTTGTTGGGTGGGTAGGTGGTAGGGAGTAAATGTGACCACTTACAGTTCTTATCAAGTGAATTTATGCTCAACACCTGTTGAGTGGAGTCCTGTTTCTTGACCACCGTTGAAGTGCCACCTGTGGTAATTACTCTGCAATTGAACGGGGAACGGGGTTGCCGTGTTGTGGTTGGTTTGCTATTGATTTGGTTGTTTTTGTTTAATTAGAACGCACCTTTGTGTCCCAGGCGGAAACGAGGAATCGTTCACCACGAACATGCGACGCACCACATTTCCCTTATTGCCGGCGAGTGCACCTTTAACATCCTTTTGTACGGCCAATGTTCCATCCGTGGATAACAGATAGGGCATCTAAAACGGTTAAGGAGGTTGGTTGGTAGGGTGTTTGTTTACGGGTTTTTTCTTTTCCCCCAAGTACCGAAGCAAGATTACAGGAATAATGCAATGCAATATAATTTGTGGTTAGTACAGTTGACTGCTAATTTGTTGTTGTTGATCTGATTTATAAGCACGCTACACCTGCGCAGGCAGCGAGACGGGCAACAGCTGCCCTTAAGGGGAGTGGAAATAGGAGTGGGGGAGGGCAGGGGGTAGAAAGGTAGTCAGTTGGAAAGCGCGCGCTTTTTTTTTTGTTCAATTGGACTTTTGACAGTGTGGGAGTGTGTGTGTGTGTGTTGTTGTTGAGCGCCAAAACGAAACGCAAGTGTAATCAAAACACACGCACGAAAACACGCACACCAACAGCACACGTCATTTTCTGGGTGTGTTTGTATGCGTCTCTCTGCTTACGTGTGCGTTGTCTGTTTGTATGTATGTGTTGAATAATCACACGAGACGGCGAATTGAAGCGGGGGAGACGGCAGAGCGCAAGTGCGGCGAATTTGTTTTTTGTTTGTACAGTGAGTGAGAAAAGTCTAAGCACATGGGTTTTAATTGCTTGGACCTTAAAAAAAAATTAAATTAGCTAGACAGCGCCTGACCGAATCAGTAAATCCTTTTCTTCAGCAATAAATCGTAAATCAACCAACCTTCTCTGTGGAGAATCTATAGAACATTAAGAAAAGGTTGCTTCCTCCACTAGGACAAACTCGTCCGCCCTTAACCTTATGAGCTCCTACCTATGTGGAAGAAGTCGGGCAATTGTAAATAACTCTCAGAGATCTTCCTTTCAATTTCTATCAAGCGGGGTCCCGCAAGGATCTGTTCTCGGACCGCTGTTGTTCTCGTTATACATAAATGACCTTCCAAATGTTTTGTCTAAATGTAAAGTCCTTATGTATGCTGATGACGTCCAAATCTATTTAAGTCGTCCTCTATGTAATATTACTGAGTGTGTGAATGTAACAAATAGTGAGTTGTCTCTTATTAATGCTTGGTCAAAAAATAATGGTCTATTAAACGCCCAAAAAAAACCAAATGTGATCATTTACAAAAAAATAATTAAGTAGACTTCAAAAGATCCAAATAGGTAACAACAAAATCGACAATGTCGACAACCTAGGCATAACTATAACTAGCACCTGTCATGGCAAGAACACATAAATAAAACTTCAGGCCGAACCTATGGTTTGCTTAGGCAATTGTACTTGACCCAAAATCTAATACCGACCAGCCTACGACTGCTTATTTCCAAAGCATATTTAATACCATCTCTGTTCTACGGAGTTGAGCTGCATTCGGCCATATCAGTGGACACGCAGATAGCATCTTTGGAATGTCTATGCAATCTTGGATCAAACTTCG
>JAEIFU010002769.1:0-38210 GCA_018904235.1 Lordiphosa stackelbergi
CAAGCGTGACCAGAGGAAAACCCCCAGAAACGGAAACGACTGGCAACACCACCAGCGCCAGCAATCGGCCAAACGCTATGCCTAGAAGAAGTCGTCTTCGTCATCGGAATAAGACGAAGATGTCGACTTCTGATTGATTGTTTTGGCGAACCATTGTGATGTTTGCAATCGTCCTGTGCTCTTTAAAGGCGCTGCAGACACAGACAGCTATTTCATTTGCAAATATTGCATTTCGGAATAATTTTCTTCATTTTGCCACTGCAGGCCAACATTTTTAGAGTTTTTTGCTACATTGAAGGGAAATTATTTTTTGTTCTTTTGCCACTAAAGGCGTCTTTAATAAATAAACGTTTCTTCCACAACCAGGTACAAAAAAATTTTGGCCAAAAATCATCACTTCATATACATGGCTGCAAATTTTTTTCCATTTGTCTAAAACAATAGGTTACTTCAGAGGAAAGTTAGCTAGAGTCTGTAGCTTTACAATGATGTTTATATCACCGCATAATGTTGACTTGGAAAAAAGTTATTAGTGAAAAACGCAACTGTGTCCACAACCGGAGACTCTCCCCTACCTATAAGGAATCAGGTCCATTTGACTTGACAATTTACATACCTTGGTAGTCTGGACAAAAATATGTCTACATTTTGACAAAATCTGTCAACTATCTAACAGTCTATGACCCCGGATTCGAATCGAAACCTAGGGTTCGATAAGTACTGGAACTGGGACAGCGAACTAAACTTATAAGAGGTTCAAAATTCCGGACCGAATCTTGATCCAAATTTTACAGATTTACAGTCTTGCTTTAAAATACTTCCCATCTTCCAAAAAGCGTCCATTTGCGATTTGTGATTTATTATTGCCGCTGAAAGCAATGATTGTAAATAGACTGATAAATTTCACAATCTTTTTTCAATGATTGCTAAAAAGTAATAATATCTCTTTAATCAAACTAAAAATGTATGATTGTATGAAATTTAACAAAAACTTGCCCGACTATAATATAATCTGTACTTAGAGTAGGAGCTGAATGCAGTGTTGCTGCTGCCCTCATCTCTAAGTTTCTCTCTCTCTACCTCTCTAACATGGTGCGGCGTTGGTTGTGAAAGGGTGGGAAGGGGTGGGGGGGGGGGGTTTCCCTATTTGCTTATTTTTTGAACGACGCCCCTCCATCTATTATTTCTTCGGAATCCATACATATTACTAATGACTAACTATTTCTAGAAGGTACAAATCATCTATGTACTAATCTGTGGTAGATATGATGATTTTTTCAAAGTTATGGCATATTAAAAATAAACTTCATTTGCCTGTAAAGTATAAGAAGCATTTGTCCCATACATGTCAAACCTCTATCTCTAACCATCCTGAGAGTTTAGTTTGACGAAACACGTCACGGACAAACTGGGCTTAAATTTACGTTTCTGTACCATCGTACAGTTCAGGCTCTTGCTTTATGGACTTTCGATAGCTTATTATACCTAGAAAGTCTCAAATTTATAACCATTAGTTTTGTATCAATAAAAACCTAGAGAGTTTAATTATAATTTTGGGAATGAATTTGATACTCAGAATATTAATTTGATACGCAAAAGTATTAATTTGAATTCGATGTCAAGGAATGTTAGTACGAAAATTCTAAAAGTCATGCTCTTAAGTGAAACGAAGCATGCCGAATGTAACAGCCGGCGTTGCTTGAGGTGTCACATTTAGTGTTTTGATTTTAATTCAGTTCTTAGTTAAAAGTAAATGCTGTGGCACGCTGTCCCAGACGACGGGCTGAAGATAAATAAAAGACTTTCAAAATTTAGCACGAACTCTTATATTTACAAGGAAACTCTTAGCAGCTCAGCATACATATTTATACATACAAATGTCGTTGTGGTCGTTTCATTTGCAAAACATATGTAATGTAACTAAGGCAGTACATATGCCACTCCGCAATGCTAATGTGGCTGTTTCAGCGCTTTGCAAGATGACAAACAATGCAAGAGGTTTTAAAAAAAACACACCTGCGAAAAGTTTTAAATGAAGGGTTTCAGAATGAGGCACACCATTACAGTGTCTTCTGATTAAACAATTTCCGCGTGGACATGGAGCAGATTTGGAGAACAATGTTTCCCATAATGACAATCCACACCTGACGATCATTAGGGTAAATTAAATCCACTTTACTAGAGTTCAAAATAAAGTTTAGAGAAGCGTCGTTACAAACGCAAACAAGCACTTGAAGAAAGCAATCAAAAAGCCGAACAGTATCAACAATTTATGGATAGGAATAATCAGCAAGCTTGCAAATCCTTGCTACTTATACTGGGTTTCGGTTCGGGAAAATTTTTTTTTATATTTTTACACATTTGATACTTGATTGTATTAAGCTGCTTTTCCAAAACTCTCGAAAAATAAACTTTTATCATAAGCATATCTACACTTTATGAGTTCGGCCATACCCACTTGAAGGGTATACAAAAAAAAAAAAAGGTGGAAGAAACGAAAGAAGATTATTGGAACACAGAAACTTTTTATGCTCCTGCTGTTGCCACACACATGTGTCCAGCCGCAAACTGCGAAAGTGTCGAGGGGTTTTGGAGGGGGGGAGCAGTAGGACCACCTAACAAAACGGCGCTATGTTGTCAGCTGTCGCCTGCAAACAACAACAACAACATCCACTACGGACAGGCAGTTATGGCCCAAACACCTAAGCAAATATGTGTGAATATGGCAGTGTGTGAGTTTTGTGTGCGGGTCTTGTACATAAGTGAGAATGCGTGTAAAGTGTGTGTAATCAATCATTTATGAAATTACGCTACTTCCGCTTTTGACAATTTCTTTCAACGACATGGCCACCACCACCACCCCCCTGCGCTGCCTAGCATGATGACGTAAGGGCCTGTGATATGTGTTTGCCTATATGTAAAATGCAAATTTACATATTGCCACATGTTGTGCGTGTGTGTGTGTGTGGGGCAGAACTATCTAAAACACAGGCGCTGCCACTAGCATTATTGGATATGGATTATGGACAACAACTTCAAATCGCTTAACACTGACTAACCCACCCAAATTGCAATGTCAGCATTATCAAAAATTTTGTTTAAAATTTTTATGAATAATGATTTATTTTTATGAGAAAAAATATTGTCAATATTGTTTCAAATACAAGAATATCAAGATTTTTCAAGAGTTCTCAAAAGTTTAATAATTTTAACGAATACTTGATTCAAATTTCCTATTACGATTTTTGCAATACCGAAATGCCGGATCTTAGAACAATTATAAAAATTTTTCAGACGGCAATACCTTGAATTAACCTATTGGATTTTTTTCAAATTACTTTTTCTTTGCTTTAATTTATTTATTTGTATATGTTTTCAATTTTGCACCTTAGCTGAGTGTGCTTGATTGGTTTAACTGGTCATTTTCCTACGAAAATAAGGACTCTCGAATATAGGATTTTGATAATTATATATTTCTGTTTTCATCTTCTTGCAGTGCCCATGGAAACTAATGCAGAGAACCGCATTCATCAATGCATTGTTCTGGTCTCTTATTGGGTTAAGATACTGAAAGAATACGTTGCAAGACTAAATGCTATCTTAACTTGGGCTTCACAGTCAGCAAAAATTTTTTTAGTCTCATACCAGAAGATAAAATTATTGTCTGTAAATCAACCGACTTAAGCCCTATACGCAGTTGTAAAGTAACAATGATTGCTGAGATCCCACACCCGCCTGAAGACATCAAACTCATATCCTATGCAGACGGCTGCTCCATAGTCACCACCGGAAGGAACATTCAAGACCTGGAACTAAGGATAAACTCATACCTGCCCTGTCAAAATGACTTCTTCTTAAACAGGAACCTTAGACTCTCTGCCCCCAAATCGTTCGCCATCCTCATTACCACTTGGACCAAAGAGGTAACTATTGAACTGTCAGAATACCCCGAACCCGACTCAATACAGCCTTCCCAACCGGAGGATGTGATAAAAAGAAGGTTAAAAGATGAAACAAAATACTAAAACCAATAGCAGGAAGCACGTGGAGGAAAGAGAAATAAGAAACCATAACCATCACCTATAAATCTATCGGCAGATGCATGATAAATTATGTCGCACCCTGTTCCCCCCGACATAAGTGATACATAAGTGATACACACTTCCTGTCAGGAACCACAGCACTCTCTTGACGCAGCAATACCTCATAGGATGTCCACTTGTGAAGAGCGCAACTCAAATATGTCACGCAGGAAAACCCCTGAGGATCACGACCCATCTCCGTCACCACATGCCAAGCTAAGAAAGCCGCTCACACAAGGATGGTCACCAGGACCATTGAGAGGTACCAGGACAACATTGTCCTCGGAGGTAGGCCGCCACCCATTAACCCGGAGGAGGAGTCACTACCCAGACGCGTGAGATCCACCCTGGCCCAACTGCGCTCGCGAAGCAGTTACCTAAACAATTATCTGGCCCGGATAAACCAAGAAGTGACAGATAATTGCCCTAAATGCGGAAACTCCCCATACGACACAAACCACCTCTTCAAATGTCCCCCAACCCACCGACCTCACTACACAAGACCTTTGATCCATCCGATCGAGGCAGCTTCTTTCCTCGATCTGACAAGGAATAGTTTTAACAACCCTTAATCTTTACCCTCCCTTGGGATTCCCCAAGCAGACGTTACAACAACAACAACCAAACGAACAAATGCCTCTTAAGAGAAGAAAAGCCGAACGTACGCATCGTGAGAGAGCAAGTCTATTATGAGTCTTATCCCATGGAATAAGCATTTGGCATTTTGGGCACCACTGGTCTAGACAGTACGGGCCCAACGTCAAGTTTTAATTGCAGTGCACTGGGCCGAATCGCCAAATAATTGGCATAAAGTCTACAGTTGCATATATCGAGCTGAAACTTTGTATATTTGATAAATGTATCATTCTAAATATTAAAATCAAATTTTAAGTTAATTTGACCACACCTTACCCCGACCGCCCTTATATGGCAACATTGCGTATACGTGATATTAAAAGAAAGTTTTGAGAACTGAAATAAAAGTTAAAATTTAAATTATAAATTAATTGCTAGTAATTTATAGTCAAATTTTAAGTGTACATTCCTTAGTTGGCCAAACGTCCAGTTTGCAAGGCAAGAGCGGTAGATACATCCATTTTAGCTAGCTAATCTTCAAGTTTAAAGCACCGCAAAAGCCGCAAAGTGTAAAACTATTTTTGTTTAATACACACTTTCTTCTTTATTTTGACATACATTACAAAACACACAAACACGCAAACCCCCCCCCAAGAAGACTTGCACTTTGGCTAAGTTTTTCTGTTTAGGACAACACGAAACAACACACATTAATGGAACGTATTGAACATTATACAAAATGCTTCCATTTATTCATTGTACATACCCTGGCCTTTTTTATGCATAATTATCCATTATTTTTTGTGCAATTTAAGACGACGGGCAAGTCCACAATGTTAGCAAATATTTGATGCTAGTTTTATTGCAACAATCGCTGCACTCAACACCTGACTTCGATAAACGATACTTCAGGGTTGCCAAACAATCGAAAACATTATTCGATTCTTTGTACATCGACTATGTTATTTTTAAGGTGTATTATTAACGAGAAAGGCAAAGCTAACTTCGTCAGTACCGAAGTTTTGATACACTTGAAATAGCTTGTCTCAACGGTTAGCGACTTCGACCAAACTTCGCAGATCAGCTTAAAAACATTACATATTACCCATGACCGTGTTTGAGAGCGATAATATTGAGAACAAACCAAGTTTTCTCACTCAAACTCATTTTCCGGAACGAACATTTGTATGGCAGCTACAAGAAGTAGTTATCCGATCCGGTCGGTTCCGACATGTTGCAGTAAAAAGACTCTGTGCAAAGTTTCAGCTCGATAGCTCCAAAACTGAGGGAAACAGACAGACGGACAGACGGACGGACGGACAGACAGACGGACATGGCTATATCGACTCGGCTGTTGATGCTGATCAAGAATTTATATACTTTATAGGATCGGAAATGATTCCTTCTCCCTGTTACATACTTTTGCACAAACTTAACATACTCTATGTACCCTCGGTACAGAGTATAAAAAGATTTGTCCTACCAATTATTGGATAATACGCAACCAAATAGACCGCATCCAGCCGGTAGTTAAAAGAATAATGCGATTGCAGCAGAGAGTATGGCTACAGACCGCGACCTATCGATTCGACGCCGATCTCAACATTTGGGTTATCGTATCTTGGCTTAAAGACTTACTCGTTTAAGAATTGAAGCCGCCAGACTTGAAATTGCGCTTGAATTTCAGTTCAATGGGCTCTGCATTAGATCAATGAAGATCCGCTATTTTCGCGCAATATTTTTGTTTAGTGACGAGGCACATTTCTGAAATGGATATGTCAATAAACAAAATTGTGGCACTTGGACTGATGAGCAACCCGAAGAGACTTTTGAACTACCTTTACATCCACAAAAATGCACTGTTCGGTGTGGCTTAGGAGCTGTTGAAATCATCGGTCCGTATATCTTTTAAAATAAGGCAGGACAGAACGCTACCGCACCATGATAAATGAACTGAAAACGAAGCCCATGATGTCGGCGACATTTGGTTTCAGCAGTACGGTGCTACGACACACACAGCGCGCGTAACAATGGCTTTATTGAAAAATCATTTCGGTGAGCAACTCATTCCGTATTCCGGACCTTTCAACTGGCCAGCGTAATCGTGTGATATCACTGGACTCTTTCCTAAGGGTTTACATGAAGTCAAAGATCTTCGTCGATAAGCCTGCTACGATTCAAGAATTGGAATCCAATAGTACTCGCGTGATAAAGATTAATATTGATAAAGACTCCACCATCGAACTCCTATTATTTTTGATTTAAAAAAATCTATTTAATGGATCACCTTTTAGTTTTAAGTCGTTCTTCTAACCGGAACTTGCCAGCTGAGTACTAGACTTAAGTATTGTTCAGTCAGCTGTCAAAAGCCATTTAAGACATAATACAAACATAAATTACTTATGTTGCATATTTGATAGTTTTAGTTGCCCTAAATTGTTCAGGGGGTATTCTTCTGATGAAGTTGAACAGGACGGCAGAAAACAAAGCAAGGCTGGGTGTGAACAACAGGAGCCAACTTGCAGTATACAGAAACCTGTCGTTTAGTAACCAGAAACCAAAGCTATCCACCAAAAGTATTTTGAGAGTTGCCATATCGATTAATTATGTGGATTATGTTGAATAGCTGAGAATTCTTTAAGCAATATTGTGCAGTCATTTATTCCTTGTGTCAGTTGTTTTAATACAACATAAATAAAAATACAGTTATTCACATTTCAGACAAATTGTTAAAATGAGTAATTTTAGAAACTTTTGTCACAAACTAATCGGTGGAAAAATGTACCCAGATAATGCAAAATTTTTGTGTATATCGACAATGTTCTATACCTCAAGAAATAATTATGAAATATTATTTTTTCAGGTATCGTTAAATGCACAATTAACAGGAATCTGGTATCTTTGTGGTTTTTCTGACTACTTTTTGTTCAAGTTGAATATTGCCAACAAAAAGAGAGCACGATTGTACGATTTTGTTGTTTTGGCAGAAGTTTTGTTGAGGTGAGTGAGTTTAAGGCTGAAGTTGCCCTCAAGCTTATAACTTGACTAATGTGAAGCTGAATTTATCTAAGTTGGGAATCATCTAACTATCTGTCTAAGGAGTTAGCGTTCCCTTCATTTCGAGTCTCTGGCCCTTACCGTCTGTATAAAGACTCTGCTGTTAATGCCAATCAAAAACAAAAGACTACATAATACTTTTTGTACCCAATTACTCAATTTTACTCAGTTTAGAAAAGGATTTAATTAAATTTCATTTTAAAACTTTGCAAATCATTCTTTTAAATGATAAAAAAAACCTTTTCTTACACCTTAACAATTATTTATCATAATTAATTTCTAATAGTTATGCCTTTTAAGACCCAATTAAGTTTAAAACTTTAAGTCACCAACAAAGCAAGTTTTTTGTTTTGTCTTTCTGTTTTTTTTTTTTTTGTTTGAAGAAAGGGGTGTGCCCCAACAACTTTGCATATCTTTGGAGCACGAAGTCAGCTTACAAATGTCGTCGTCCTGCAACCCTGAGCAAGTCTCCCACTTTATTTTTTGCGGTTGGCCGCAATGTCAAGCCTTTTGACTAATTAGACAAGTTGTGGTGGAAGTTGAAGGGTCGCCCATGTAAATCATAAATAAATGGTCAATTATGATATGCATGTCATTTGGGAAATGGAAAGCCGAAGCCTTGATGGCCAGTCCATTGATAAGCTGCAGGGACAACTTAATTAATTTAAAGCAGGCAAAGACTGGACATGGTTGAACATTTGGTGGCTGCTACTGCTGCTGCTGCTGCTGCTTTTGGCCATGTGCAAAAACGTGTTTCGTAGCCGAAAGATGCTGAACTGGAATTTGATAGACGAGAAGGAAGCTGCTGAGCTGGAAGGCAGCTGAATGAGAGAGAGCGAAGCGCGCGCACTTAAAAAAAGTTAAATATTTGTGTTTAAGGCAAATTATATAAATGCATTAGCATTAAATTTATTTAAAAAAATCTTTAAATACTTAAATTAAGTCAAATTTAAATCATTTCAGCTTCATAGACTGGCCAACTTAAAGGACAACACCAAAAATGTTGTAAGCTAAACTTATATAAACTGAGGAAAAACTTGCAAAATCTCAAAGTCATGTGAGAGATTTTGCTGAATGTGCTGGCTCTCTCACTGGAAAATCACTCACACAGCATCTCAGCTCTCAGTGGAATTTCTCCCAGAGAGACAGAGAGAGCATAATTTCGAACTAGAATCCTGTTAAGTTATGGCCATCTCCTACATCCTCTCTTGCACTCCGCCTGGTTAGTTTAAAGCCCTTTGCTGTTGTTTTTGTGGCTGCACAAGGCACATTAAATGTGTGCCACCAGGCGTATGCGTAATTTAAATTTAAATTTGTACGAGTGTGTGTGTGTGTGTGAGTACATATGTCTGCTCCTCTCGCACCTTATTTTACCCCTTAACCTGTGCCGTGCATTCATCTTGTGTATTTTTGGCCTGTCTGCTTAAGCATTTGCCTCAAGTTTTGTTAATCAGCGCAATTCACATTTTTGCTATGAGTTTTTTTTCTGTGCCTCCCCGCTTTTGCCCATTTCGTTGTATTTAGGTAGCTTAGCCCTCATTAGCGTACTCATTGTTTTGCTTTATTTTGTTTTAAGTTTGCACACACACACACACACACACACGCACACACCTCGCTCTGCAAACTCATTTCATTTGAGTTTCACTTCTGGTCAGTACAGGACATCAAATATGCACCAAAAATCTGAACACTGAATGCTGGCAGCAAACAACCCATCAGCAAACTTAAGTGCCACAAATTAACCGCATTGCGCCCTCTACAAAAAACCCTTCGCTCTCTCTCTCTCCCTTTCTAGGCAGGCTGATAATTACGAGTCTGAAATATGAAACCTTGGACCAGAGTCTCCTGGCTTTGGGTATTACAGCAACAATGAACACACAAAAAAAAAAAATGAAATACCGGATTTTGAAGTGGCAGGCCAACGTGATAGTAAGTTATACACTTGGAAAAATTTCATTTTAAAATTTAGCTGGCAAATAATTTGCCCGAAATTTCGATTAAACTTTGGCTAAATAGGCCAAACTTTGAGCTCTAGAAACATTTTTAATGAAATTATTTACGTACGGAACCATAGTTTGAGTTTTAAGTCCTGCAATCAGGATTATTTAGACAAATTTTCATTAAAATTTGGGCAAGTTATTAGAGGTGGAATATTACACTAGGTAACAAGGCACAGTTTATAGAAGGGCTTGTACCGATTGTGCTGAATACAAATCTGTTTGAGGCAACTGGATTATGAGTAAATATTGATTTAAATGTATTTTTTGTTTCTTTTATAGTACCTTTAATTAGCTTTAAAATGACTTATTCCAAACCGTTCTACGATTTTTTTAAGCGAAGATATACCATTTTGAATACATGTGTTAAAAATGACATTACTTTTCACAGCCCAAAGCTATGCAATGCATAAAAAATACAGAAGACTATTCATTTGTATTCAAATCTAGGGAAAATGTAGCCTACTTAAGGGCAGCACAAAGTGTAGTCATTTCTTACACTGGTATTCAAATGGCATATTTTTTTTTAAAATTTTTTAATGTTTGTGATGGTTTATTTAAAAGTTATGAATTGGAAATTTAGAATAATATCCAAAAAAATAAACCCTAAATAGTAGGATCCCTTAATAGGGTCAAAAGTTCATTTAAGCAATTTTGCAATTGACAAAAGTTTAATTATTTTGCTTTGTGTTATTATTTTTATCATTATTTTTCGTCATCCGCAAAAATTTTTAGAAGGTAAATACCTTTTTTCTACTTTTTGAAAGCAAAATTTCTTCGAAGCTTTACAATAAATTATCTCAAAAAATTCTACCATTTTTGTAAAGCGAAGATATACCATTTGAAATACATGTGTTCAAACTTGAACATGAGACTCGATCACGATCCTAACGCTGAGTAAGAAGACATATACTGGATGAGTGGCTGTCGCATTTAAGGCCCCCGGTAAATGTCTAAACATAAACATGAGACGATACTTCGAGCCACAGTTAGCGTCAGAGTAAATATAGGGTTGCCCATATTCGACGGACCCATCTGGCAACGCCATAACTTTTGACAGAGATGTCAGATCGCTTAATGACATACCGCGTTTGAAGCGTCAGTCCAAGCAGATTTTTACCATGGAACAATACACGCCACGCGAGCGCTCTGAAATAGTTGAAATTTACATTCAACAGAACAAGTCAATTGTGAAAACTCAACGTGCTTTTTAAAAAATTAAAAATTAAGCCCATTTCACATTGAATGGGACCGTAAATTTTTTTAAGCAAAATTGCGTTTTTTCCCCCCCCGAAAAACCTAAGAGAGATAAAAAAAGCCTCCATGACGAAAAAGTCACAGTTTGGTGCGGCGTTAGTGCGAAAACGGTCATTGGGCCGTTTTTCTTCCAAAATGAAAAATGGCCATGCTGTTACCATCAACCAGGAGCGTTATCGCGACATGATGACCAATTTTGTGATGCCATTATTCGTCGAAAGCGTATGAGGCAGTTCTGGTTTCAACAAGACGGCGCTCCACCGCACACAAGTCGCATAACAATCGATTTTCTGAAGAAATTGTTTCCGGGCCGTTTGATGTCGAAAAGTGGTGGTTTGGACTGGCCACCGCGTTCGCCCGATTTGACGCCGCCTGACTTCTTCTTGTGGGGATATTTGAAGTCAAAGGTTTACGTTAACAAGCCAAGGACCGTAGAAGAGCTCAAGGACAACATTCGTGAAGAAATAGCCGCTATTCCGGCCGAAATGTTGGCGAAATCGATGGAAAATGCTGCAAAAAGGGCACAATACGCCATCAACGCCAGAGGCGGCCATTTGAGAGATATCATATTCAAAAATTGATGTAAACAAATCTACTTGGAACAAATTAAATGATTAAGATTGCCAACCGCCAAATTTTTATTTTTTTCTTTGATTTAAAAAAAAAAACATGGGTCCGTCGAATATGGGCAACCCTGTATAAAACGCAGCCGATCATAAATAAGTCATTTGTAACATTGGATTTAATTACGGCAAGGGGTCCACCATCCGTTGGGTGCTGCTTAAGATGCATCGTGTACAACCATATGTATTGCTTTGTGTAAAAACCACCCTTGCGAAACGCAGGCAATTTACAGGGTTTGTCCAGAAAGTAATAGGACTGATTTTCTTCCACCGCGACGGGATTCGGTAGAGGGCGTTCCTAGCTAACGAACGAACGGCTGGTCAGTTGTCTCCGAGCACCTGGAGAGTCAGGACAGGCATCGACAGACCGTCGACTAAGTATTCGTTTAATGATGTTAAATTTACCAGATGTTAAATTTACCTAAATCTGTGGTTCATGACATTGTGACGGAGATTTGGACATGCGCAAGGTGTGCGCGAAGATGGTCCCAAAAGTGAACTTGAAAAGTGACTTCTTGTGAAGGCACTGCTGACCAAGGCCGGCATCCCAACGGTTCCGCAGCCGCCCCACGGCCCAGATGTGGATTAAAGGCAAGCATTTTGAAACGACAGAGGGCTATTCCGGAGAACGCCTTCCGTGACGCCTTTAATGCTTGGAAATTTTCAAGGTTTTTAAAGAATAGTAACGATTGCCTCAATAAATTTTTTTTTAAATCGACTGTTTTTGAAAAAGCCCGATACTCAAAAGATGTATACCAATATAAGCAGTTTATTTAAATTAAAATTTTTGGTAAAATTGTTCAGATGTTTGTAACGCATAGAAGGAAGCATCTCCGACCACATAAAGTATATATATTCTTGATCAGCATGACGAGCTGAGTTGATATAGCCATGTCCGTCTGTCCGTCTGTTTCTATGCTATCTCCTCCGTCAGTTTTAAAGCTATCCTTACCAAACTTTGCACGACGTCTTTAAGTACAAATACGCTGCACATTTGTCGGAACCGGCCGGATCGGATGACTATAGCGGATGGCTGCCATAGAAACGATCGATTCAAAAACTAGTTTTAGTGAGAAAATCTTTAATTTTAATGCAAACGTCATTATTAAACCTCGTAATTATAAGTTTTCTATGCAGTTTCATAATTTCACCTAGTTTGATAGAAATACGACAACAATACCGTTTAAATGCCATAGAAAAGATAGGTCTAAAAAAATATTTTACTAATCTTAGTGCTTTTAGAGTTTTGTCATTGTTTGTTTATTTGTGTTTGTTGGTTAAAAGAATTTTTACAAAAATTTGTTATAATGCCACGTGCAACCAAGAAATCTCAAGAACAAAGACCTCGGGAAGCTAGAAATCGTAGGCGGACTTACTACGTAGAAAACTCTAGTGGTGTACGCGAACGCAATTCCCAACGACTAACTTCTGCTCGTCTAATGAATTTCGACAACAAGAACGCAGGGAAGATGCATTAGCGCGTTCTAGTCGTCGAAGAAATGTGTCGTTTAGAGAGCAGGAACAGGATCGGAATACCGTGGAACATGCTGATAGGAGATCAAATGCGGACTACAGAGATGGGGAGCGCCTACGAGATGGTGAACACCACGCTATACGCCGAAGTATTCCCGAAATCAGAGATGAGGAACAGGAAAGAAATACCTCGGAGCATGCTGAGCGAAGACTGAATTCGCAATATAGGAATGTGGAGCGCCGACGAGATGCTGAACATCACGCTATACGTCGGAGTATTCCCGAAATTAAAAACAGAAATAAACTTCCAGCGATCACCTAACTGCAAGGGTAATTTAACTTCGGTGGAGCCGAAGTTAGCTTTCCTCTAGTTAGCCCAGAAGTTTGCAACGCATAGAAATATTCATTTCCGACCCTATAAACTATATATATTCTTGATCAGGACGACGAGCTGAGTCGATTTAGCTTTGTCCGTCCGTCCGTCTGTCTGTCTGTCTGTTTCTACGCGAACTAGTCTCTCAGTTTTAAAGCCATCGAGCTGAAACTTTGCACAGACCTATGGGGAAAAAGTCCAAAATTTTCGCATTAATTGTAAATGTAAAGCTAGAGTCTTCAAACTTTGCACGTGTAATACTAATAATTATCTAAAATTTCGGATTTTTTTTTTTGAACGGACCACGCCTTCTTCCACGCCTCTTATATACATACAGATAACTAATTATACACCTAGTTCATAAAGTTGATGTACAGCTCATATTAATTAAATTTAATAATTTCTTAATGTAAATAATTAGCAATTAAATGTATGTATAGGCGGTATAATAAGTCTCAAATTATGTGGTATCATCTGGATTTCTCTAAATATACGAGAATATTTTTTATGTAATAATAGACGTTTTATGTTAATATTTATTTTTTTATACGCAATACCTTCATGTTTTAGTCATCAATTGCATCTTCTTCGGGTAGCTCAATGGTATCCAGACCATAAATGTCGATTATTATTTTATCTGACTCGTCATTATTGCTACAACTCGTATCTAATCGTAAGTCAGCATCAGGAGATTCCAAAAGATCGATGACTTCTTTTGGCAGTTTCTTTTTTTTTTGTTTAACCTTTTTCGTTGGTTTAAATTTACTGTGGAGAGCAATGGATCGGAAGAATCCATTGTTTTTTTTCGATCGGAAGAATCCATTGCTGTGTTAAACATGTCTGTCATATTAAGTAGCCGACGACGTTTTCTCGCATGAGAAAGTCTGTCGTATTTATAATATTTATTCCTCGCTTTGGAGGCATTTTCTCCAAGAACTCCTAATGGAAGTAAGCAACTATCCATAATTTGGTGGCCATGCACCAACACCTTATGCACAGTTGGAGACATTGGATACCACTAATAAGTCTTTACATATAATTTAAATGTCTCTGCGCATGAATGTCATTTCTTTATTGCTTTGTTAATTTGTTTTCAATTAAAAATGCCAATTCCTTATAAACACTAATTTGCAATACATCACGCTTTACAAGTGCTTTTCTTAAGCCTGTCATTTTAACTATGCTCATTAATTTTTTCAGCTAAAAGGCTGCTTCTCCATTTCTTGTTTTTTTCGCTGAAACATAAGCAGCATGCAACAAAAGTGACACTAATTTTAGTTTTAATCTTGGTCCTGCTTCCATATAGCTTAAACGCCTGCGACCTGCTTTCTTCGGTGGTATGTTACTACTATTAAAAGCCAAACGAAAACTGGATGCAGATTTCTCTTGCATTTTGACAATTTGTATTTTACAAACTTGGTGAACTTCTGTTCTTTTTGATTAATTATAAGAAGCGGATCTTCTGTTATCTTCGATCTGTCTATTTTTTGCAAAATAAATTCGATTAACGGTGAATCTTGGCGATTGTTGTCGCACCAAGCTGTAAGCAACGTCGAATGGCAAAACTCAATCACAACTGCAATGTGTGTATTTTACGCATAGTTGTAGCCATTAGTAGCAAATGAAAATATTAATATTTGGTTCACAATAGTTTTATTAGTAATGTGCAACCTTTACTTTGCGATGCCTTTCGATGCCTTGAAAGTTACAGTCCACAGAAAAACAAAACAAATTTTTTAGTTGGGGCCTACAAAACTATAAACAACACATTGGACAATTGGACAATAAAGCACATTTACAACAAAATCACTAATAACAGTTTATTCTACATACCTTGACTCATTGTTTCCATATCACCAAATTTCAAGCTTTGTTTACTCAGTCAAGTTTAAGCCAATGTGAAATGAAGAGAATTTTTTTTGAGCATTTACGATAAATGATGACGCCAAACATATCGATACTTTTTGATACTCTAAATCACTTACCGCTGCCCGCAAAAATTAAAAAAAAACTTTTTACGCCTTTTTGGAGTATTGTAAATAATAAAATGATGTCAATTTTATAATATCGAACACAAAAACAATTGCATTTATGCGAAAATTTTCGACTTTTTCCCCATAGTGCAGAGTCTTCTTTTTACTGCACACTGCTAATATGTCGAAACCGACCAGATCGGATGACTATATCTTATAACTGCCATAGGAACTATCGGTCGAAAAGGAGGTTTTAGTGAGAAAAACTTTTTTTGTTTTTAATGTTCACGACTCCCAACTCAGCGTTTATTCATTTTAGATGTTTTCACACAGATTTGCAAGTTTTGGTCAAAATCGGAAGACTATATTTTATAGCTGCCATAGGAACTATCGGTCGGAAAATGGGTTTTATTTAGAAAAATTGTTGATTTTAATGCTGGCGTTCTGAAACTCTAATATATTAAAACATTTGCAAGGGTATAAAAACTTCGGCACAGTCGAAGTTAGCTTGGCCTTCTCGTTATAATTATACCCGTTACTTGTAAATTTAAATTTTGTAAAATTTTTCCCAGTGCAATTTTCTGTTTGGTTGTTTTGCTTCCTTTTTTTTGTGCCAAGAGCTTAGCGGGGGCAACTTTAATAATTAATGAGCAGCTAAAAATGTCACGCAGCGCAGCGCGGAAGTGTTTGGCCTCTATGTATATCTGGGCTTTGGCCGAAAGGACAATTTTTGGTTTTTTTTTTTTGTGGAGAGGTTTAAGCTTGTTTTCTTTTGTCTTGCTGGGACAGTGAGGGTTTCCTTCTCCCATTTCTGTCGGAGGGTTAACGGTCGCTGAATTTAGATGAAGTACAAAGTCCGCGCCGCGCCCTTTTAATTAAAACATCTTGAAAGGTTCACACTAACTCTCCCCCATTCACCCACTTATTGTACTTACCTTGCAGTCATCGCATTGGTTGACCAGCGAATAAACCTGTCGGCAATCAAAGCGAAACAGTATCTCAGCCAGCTCGCAGGTAATGCGATTGGCCAGGGAATCCACATCGAGCAGATCGCCGAGTATACGCTCACATTCGCTGCGATCCGCCAGTGTGGCATTCAGGGCAATTGTGTGGAGGGCACTGAAAACGTTTCGTTCGCAGCAATTTCGCAGGCGGAGCGTACGCAGCCGCTCTAGCAGCTGGCCGGGCGAACGCAAACCGCACAAATGCTGCGGACTTGTCTCGGCGGCATCGCCCAGATAATCAAGGCACTGTTGTTGTGGCGTCTGCACCTCGTCCTGAAGAATAACCGGCTCCTGAGCATGCAGATGACTGTAAGAGAGCGTTGGCATGGGCTGCTCCTGATCCACATCCACATCCATTTCCAGCTCATCCCCATCCTCGGCTGTTGTGGTGGTTGTGGAGGGCAGAGCAGATGAAGTCTCAGCTAACTCATCCGGCTCCATACCCTGCTCTGTGGTAGTGGATGTTTCCGTAACGGGAACCTCTGTGGCTTCAATATCTTTATCGCGTCGCACTCGTGACATGGGTTTGTAGTTGTGGTTCTGGATGTTGCTTAAACGCATCTTAAATGTATTTGCATTTATGAAATACTTGACTTTATTATCACTCCGACTTGAGTCGGAGTAGGAGGAGGCAGAAGCTGAGGCTGAGGCTGATGCGGCGACAATATCTAGGGGCAGCTGTTCGGCACAGGAACGTGGACACGTTGGGGGCCCAGGTCCCTCATCGACCCAGGCCATGGGCAGTGTGCCAGCCGAGCACTGACCCTGCAAGAAAACAGAATTGGAAAAAGCAATTGAGAAATTTAATTTTTTCTTTACAATTTATAATATTATTTATTGGATCAAAATCATCTGAACTTTTAATTAAGCAACAATTTCCGCCAACCGCTATTTTCAAATTATTTCAATTTTCCTCAACGAAAGTCCAGTTCAGACAAGGAAAAAAAACAAACTGGGCCAAACTGAACACCTACTTTTAAATCAATTTTTAATACAAAATTTCGATTTCCTTTAAAACTGACTTAATTAACTATAATTTTAAAATTTTGTTTACCAGATTACCAATGGTTCGAAGTATTTTGACGGTTTTTCGTCCGAGCCTCGGTTTTCCCAATTTAAGAAAAAACTAACTTATTTGTTTTACTCTAGACAACAATACTCGCCATTTCTTTACCTTTGGAATAGCCATTTGAAAGATCCGAAAACTCTTATGATATCATTCTAGTGAGCAATACCGCCAATATATCTTTCTAGATTGCACTCCTTAAAAAGTAAGGTTGAAAGCATATTTAAAAAATATATAACCATGTTTCGCGCTCATTTCAACATTGAGCCAATTTTGAAATCGAGGATCTAACTCTCTAAACCAACTTCACCAAAATTACGAAATTAATCATTTGATTTACCAGCCGAAAAACAGATCTTATCATTTAAATAGTTGGTTCAGGTATATTAATGTCGCTGCTTGTCCGCAAAGACATTTTGAAATAAAATTTTAGTTTTCTTTTTGGAGACGCTCTTGACCTTAATGGTCAATGTTGGTCTGAGTCAATTGCTGACTGAATACAGATAGCACGCGAACTAGGCATTGTGGTGAGATCTAAAACACAGTTCCAGCTATTTTGTTCTCTAGTTTATGGCCTATATGGACTCGATAATGAGTGCTGTCAAATTTGGTACTCACTATCGCGGTTTTGCGATGCATGCTACTATCGCTTAAGGACGCATTGTTGATTTATCTCAATGTGTTTAAATCTTAACAAAATTCTATAGAGTGGTTTCCACTTCAATTCTCATTTCTAATTTACACCTCTATGGGCAGGGTACTAATACTTGGATACCCAAATTCGGTATAACAATTGTGGTTACTCCCTTCATCTTTGGTGAATTTGTCAAACTTTTAGCTGTCATTTTATTTTAATGTCTTGGTTAGCATTACAGTCTGTGTAAATCAAATGTTTAGTTATTCAGCTCAAGGTCATCGTCCCATCAAGGAATGAAAAACGGTGGATTCTTTATTCCCCCAATATAACAAGGCCCACATCGGGGTCCGTCTTCAGGGGCTAATAAGCTTCAACATTGAACAGATATAAATAAATTGCTTTTATTAAAACTATTCGAATATAATACCAGATTACTTCTATGTGACATTTCAAAAGATGACAATTAAAATGAACAAATAATTTCGTTTTTAAAGGGTCTAGCCCCGATAAGGGAAGAGGTGCGGCCTAAGTCTGGGATTAAAATATCTTTACTGAAAGTGATTAAACAAACTGATCTGGCCCAATGTTGGGTCATTTTGTACTCATTTCCTTGAGATATCTTCGAAGTCCATTTTTATAAGCTTTTTTCAAAAACTAATAACTCGGGAACCAGAGTGGCTAGAGACATGAATTAAATTGCTAGTGATTGAGTTTGATCGGGACAATTTTCAGTGGCCATGTCCCTGAGGTGATGCTTACACAGGTCCCTTTTATCTCATAATTGAAGGGTCTTATGCCGGTTTTTATTTAGTGTTGTACTGTGATATAAGTGAGTTGTATAATATAAGTTTTAATCAGAGTATAGATACATACCTCAACGTTTTAGCGGAAAAGTGCTCTTTCGAAACCCTGTCTGAACTTTAGATGGATATCCCCTCTTTGTAGATTGGGAAGATAATGCTACGCTTAAACGAGTCCGGAAAAGTATCTTGATTGAACACATGATTGTAGACGAGCGCTAGCAGTTCTGTGAATTTTGGCGTCGATTTCTTAACAAATTTAGCAGACATGCTGTCATCCCCTGTGGATTTATTAGTATTTAGACACATCTTTAATATTTTCCAAATTTTACAAAGAACATTTCTATATCAGAGAATGGACACTTACAGAGGCAATCAAGTTGATTTGACAGGTCTTATTGTTGTAACCCTACTCTTAGATGCAAAAGCTAATACTATAAATTTGCAGCAAAAAAAATGTGTGTGTAAAATTGCCTGGGGTATGGGCATGGTTTTTATAAACAAAAATTTTTTTTATTTTCTATAAATAGGTTCCTCAAAAATTAAAAATTAGCCAACAAAATCTCAAATTTGGGCCTAAAATGTGTGTTTGAACGCCTATTTCATTTGATTTTGTGTCATTCTGTAGAACGGAACATATTATTATAGACAAATTAAACATTAAATTCATTTAAGCAGCAAAGAGCGCCGGTATACTAGTATTTTATATTTGAAAATGCTAACCACGACAAGCAAATTGTCAGCTAAGAGCACTAAAAACTTACTTAAAGGATCGCACATTTTGTACTAACCAAAGGCAAGATTAATGCCCAATTTTCCCAACAAACTGACCTGATCCACCAAAAGATTAGTCAAAATTTTCGAATACAAAATTGTTCAAGTCAAACATTAGAAGCAAATATTTTTAAAGTTTCTCCATACAGTAGAATTAACCTTGTAGGTGACCTTCAATTCCGATCACAGGGTTTCGGGTCCCTGGAAATTCTAAGTAGAATCCCGCTTCCTCACCCTTTTCTAATCAGAAATTAAAATATTTTCAATTTATGAACTGTTATACAAGTTTTCCATAAAATTGCAGGCAAATTAACAGTTTTTGTATGATTTAAAAATTAAGCTAACCAAGTGATACACACACAGACACACACGAGCGTTGGCACTCGTCCGCTGAGTATGCCAGCCAACCCAAATGGGGGTAGTAACAAAAAGTACTCTCGTATATTGAAAAAGTTTTCTGCAGGCCACTAGCAACAGCAACAGCAACGGGTAGAAGTGGAACAACAACAGCGAAAGTCATAAAATAAAACAACAACAAAAGCAGCAAGTAAAATAGAAGCCAAAGCAACGAGCAATGAGTGCATAAAGAGCTGCTGTTTTTTCGTTATTAAAATGACCGCACTTCGTTGGAATTTTCCACATGCTTGCATATAAAAGAAAATAAAAACAAAAATAACAACAACAACAAGAAAAAACACAAACTGAAGTCAGTTTACGGCATTCTAGAGCTATCAATATCGAGAAACAGGAAATCGTTTTACGAGCATTAAATATTTAATACAGGAAAATATTTAAAGCTGCAGAGGATGACAGAATACCCAGAGACGGAGACGGAGACGAAGCCGGAGCCGGAGCCATGTGCAAATTGCATTACCCGAATCATCAATATTGCATGGGATTGAGCAACGAAGATAGGAGCACAGGAAGGAGGTAGGTACACAGAGAAAAATAAAGGATTGTCAGTTGTCCAGCATCAACAGGATGGAATTACATTTAGTATAAATTATTCTTAAATTCCCCCAAAACGATCAAAAATGCTAATAAAATGTCTTGAATCAAGAAATTGTCATTCTTTAATTAAGTCATACAATTCATACAAAAAAATTAGCATAAAATCTAGTCTTATCAGGTCTAAAACTGACCTTCACTAAAATATTTCAGATTTGTTTTGCAAAATTTACTTAAAAGGGAGACCTTTGAGGGCAAATATACATTAAATCAGGGTTTGTCATCAAGGAAAGTAAAGAAGCGACGCAAACCAGCTCTGACCTACTTCATCGACCGCTGACCAGCGACTGAAAAGCGGTTTGCTCTCTTGGCTCAAGCCTCGTCATGCATTTGCCACTCGGAAACTAGCGTTTTAATTAGCCAAAATGAAACTGCGTTAATATTTCATATTTTTCTTAAAATTTTAAAATTTGTTAAAAATATTTAATTTCTTATGTTTTGTTAGAGAAAATGAAAACCAGAACTAGCGCTTAGCTGACCATTTGAACTTTGTAGCTGTGAGAAATGTGCAACAATCAACAGAGCATAAAAACTCGATTGCTGCCTGTCCCGGGTCCCAGGTCCCAGTACCCAGTTCCCAGGACTTGGCTCCGCCTATTCCCCCTAGCCATAACAATAAGCTGAAATTCGCTTGCAATACGCACAAATACGTAGTATGTGCAGAGGAGAGGGAGGAAAATTAAGAGTCCCACTCAAATGAAAAATCATACAAAGCACACACACACACAGACACACATCTAAATACAGAGACGAGCACGTGTACGAGTCGGCCATTGTTGATTTAATGGCAGACCAGCTGCGGCCCAGTGCACAACAATGCGACCAGGCGAAGGTCGAGAGTAGGTGGTACCGGAGCAGGGGGTGAGTACACACACAACACAACAGCAAAAAAAAAAAGATAAATTCTTCAATACGCAGCAGGCAAAATAAGAAATTACAATTTGTTCCGAACAGGATTTGCAAATAACAATAACAACAACAAAAGCGACGGCACCCCTTTTGACCTCTAAATCTCCGATAAGTTACACTTGAAACTTTCACAAAAGTTTTAATAAAAAATTCAAACAGCAACTTGGCAGTAAAGTTCAATTTTTATTTAACAATTAATTAGGCATATTTTGCATATAAAAATATTTTTAATGGACTAAAGAGGAAATTTCTTAGGCACTTAAAATCTTTTCAGAAATGAATCAACTTGAAAAGTTTGGCTACAAATAAAAGCTGATTGTTGATCAGTGATGGGGAAAGTTATCATTCTTTTTACATAGGTAAGGTAGATGGTAAGTAACTTAGTGGTAATGTCTGAAGCATTCATTTCCTGTATGTTTTGTGAATTTACAAACAAAAAATTATAAAGTAAATAAAATTTTGTTAACTATGCTTAGGAATTTATTGCAATTGGCAAACGTTTATTCAAAAAAGTCTGCTGATGATAGCAATGGGAAGGCCTCTTAAAAGTACTGCACAAACAGTCCTTCTATCTGCGAACTATTTAACGATAATCAGACTTGACCTTGAGCCGACTCACTTTGATATGATACATACATACTACATGATTTAGAGTCCAATATCTATATAATTATGTCTATAATCTCTATAAATATAAAAGAGAGTGTCCTGATTCACTGATTCACTAAATTGGAAATCATCGCACAGCCTAAACGGTAAGAGATAGAGAGCTGAGACGGGGTTTTGGAAAATTCCACCCGGATAAGTCGGAAAAGAGTCGGAAAAGTTTGTATGGGAAAAATGTTATTTTTCATCCGTTTGTATGGAAAGTATGCGAAACAATTCGACACGTGTTTTCCCGATTTTGGAAAATCCGCCCACGAGGAAAATGCCCGGAAAATTCAGCATGCTAAAATAACTATTTTTCATCCGATTGGCTTCAAACTCGGTTTGTAAAGATAGAATACGAAATAGTTTGAAATGTGATTTTCCGATGTTGGAAAATTTGACCCAACGGTCGGAAAATTCCCGGAAAATTCTGCATGAAAAAAACTATTTTTCATCCGATTGGCTTCAAACTCGGTTTGTAAGGGCGGAATACGAAATAGTTTGAAATGTGATTTTCCGATGTTGGAAAATTTGACCCAACGGTCGGAAAATTTCTGCATGAAAAAAACTATTTTACATCTGATTGGCTTCAAACTCGGTTTGTAAGGGCGGAATACGAAATAGTTTGAAATGTGATTTTCCGATGTTGGAAAATTTGACCCAACGGTCGGAAAATTCTGCAAGAAAATAACTATTTTTCATCCGATTGGCTTGAAACTCGGTTTGTATGGATAGAATGCGAAATAATTGGAAATGTGATATTTCAATGTCGGAAAATCCGCCTAGGCGTGAAAATGCCCGGAAAATTCTACATGCAAAATAGCTATTTTTCATCCGATTACCTTGAAACTTGGTTTGTAAAGTCAAAATAAAAATTCATTTGTGTTTTCATTTTCCGATGTTGGAAATACCGCCGGGATTCCCGCTGGGAGGTGGGTGGTATGGAGATGGGAAGTGGGTGGGATGTGGGCGGGAAGTGGAGGGAAAACCCATCAGCCAAGTTCGATTTCTGGGTTCTACCGGGTATTATTATATCTAATATTGTTTAGTTCTATACTGTTGAAGGCGCAGCGAAGCGCGTCGGGTTATTTGCTAGTAATATTATAAACGGAACATATTAATATGAGGAAATCTACGAGGAAAGCTAACTTTGCTATTTCATATTAAACTACACGAAAAATCAAGAAGTTATATTCCTTCAGTACCGCTCTTTACTGAATTAAAGCTGAATCAGACCTGATTTGGATGGGCTGGCACTGAAATCATGGCTGCCATTACATGCTATTTAGTCATAAAGTTAGCCCAGATAGTTCCAACTACTTCAAGTATCCAGCACTGAATTTAAGGGAAAAGAACTGCATGGTTTTTTATATCTTTCAAATAAAATTTTAGACAAGAGTAAGAGTGTTGCAGTTGAGTGCCCCTGGTCTGCTTTTGCTCATAACTTGAGTATCGTATATCCGATCTTTATCATTTCTTCAGCAAATCAATAAATAATGCTTATTACTAACTATCTCTAGAAGATACAAAACGTCTATCAACAAAACTGCAGGAGGGGGAAAATTGAAAATAAACTTGATATACCGCAAGACAGACTGACGGACTCGTAAGTCGGCTGTTGATACTGATCAAGAAAATATATTCTTTATCGGGCAGGAAATGATTTCTTCTCCCAGTTATATACTTTTGCACAAAACAAATATACTCTGTGTACCTTTGGAACACGACAAAGGTATATTAATAAAGATTATGATCTCTTTTGTAAAAATTCTAAGGTCATAATTTCAGTCTCTAAAACCACACAGAAGCTAAAGCTAAGTTTCAACTGTAGCTAGAAGGCTTACAAGTTTTATTGCATCACTTATACGCAGCGTTGGCTACTTAACCTCTAATAAGGGATGCAAAGTTTAACTCGGAATCCGAAAAGCTATGCAAAACTATAAGCTGGTGGTGACCTGATGCTTAAAACTTGGTTTATTCCATAGACTGAACCCATTACTTTGCTCACAATAGTCGCATATAAACAGCGCATTTATTTAGCCAACAATTTATACATATCTTTTTCGGTGACATAGGTTAGGTTGTCACACAGAGGGAAAAAACCGAAAGCATTGGAGTCAAAACGAGCACAAACGTTATCAAAAACAGTGCATGAACGGTATTTCTCATTTGTAGTACAATGTTTTCAATTCAAGAACAATTTTTCAAGAACGCAAAAACTCAAATTCAGTTGTGTTGTTGTGTTTTCAAGAACGTTTTCAACTCAACAGGGAAAACAAGTGAGAAAGTCGGTCAAGCTTGACTATAATATCCTCTGTACCTAGAGTAGGAGCCGAATGCAGTGCTGCAGCTGCGCTCATCTCTACGTTTCTCTCTCCCTCACCCTCTCCCTCTCTTTCTCTCTCTCTAAGATTGTGGTTGTGAAGGGGTGGGAGGGGGGAGGTGTTTCACTTATTTGCTCATAACTTGAGAACCGCTCATCCGATCTTTATCATTTCTTCGGCAAATCAATACATATTGCTAATGACTAACTATCTTTAGAAGGAACAAATCCTCTATCTACAAAACTTTGGGAGATATGACGTTTTTTCCGTATTCCGGGGGCGGGAGGGGGCGTGGCAAAAATTTAAAATAAACTTGATCTGCCTGCAAGTATAAGAAGCATTTGTCCCATACATGTCAAACCTCTATCTCTTACCATCTCTGAGATCTGTTTGTTAATACGGACGGACGGACAGACGGACATGGCTATATCGACTCGGCTGTTGATGCTGATCAAGAATATATATACTTTATAGGGTCGGAAATGATTCCTTCTCCCTGTTACATACTTTTGCACAAACTTAATATACTCTATGTACCTTCGGTACAGAGTATAAAAATTTGAGTGAGTTTGGACCAGGTGTGAGCGGATTCCTCACATTTGGGTGGAATAGGGAGCGGGGGACCTACCTCTTTTGATTGGAAATGAAGGGAGAGGCATGACTTTTGGATATGCGCGCTGCTGCTTCTCCCTCCACCCATTTATTCCATAGGAATTAGAAAACATTGCTTTAACGACCCACTCCACCTGACTCGTTTTACTTAAGCTTTTCAGAAAAACACAGTAATATTTGTACGGGCTTGACTGGGAATTTAACCCGATACCTTGTGGACTGACGCGCTAGCACATTCAGACGACTCACATCTAGAGGGCTACTTATGCTTGGTTGAGCTGACAAGAGAGAATTTAAAAAGAGAGCCAACTCGATCTAACTCGCTCTGATTAGGGTCAGTACTGTAGGAAAGGTTTTTTAATCATTGGCAGCGGGGCGTAGGAAAGTATCTTTAGAGTGGAATTGAAATAAAGCTCCTCTTAGAAGGTAGGTCGATTATAGTTCTCAGTAGTGCCAATTAGTCTCCAGACTCATTACTCTCTATACTGCGATATCCAAGCATCCATATGTGTTCGATACTGAAATGTCGTTTGGTGGTTTGTTTTATTCAAAAAGTTCCGACGCTGGCCCTATTCCCCTATCAAGTTTAAGTAAACTTTCCACCTACCTATAAAAGATGATTACACCAGTTTACAGCACTTCCGATCCCGACTATGTGACAGTCATTTCATATGTAAACCCCTTTGCTGAGTCCAAAGCGAGAAATCGCGGAAAAGCTAGTTTTTTGATTCTGAAAAGTAGCTTTAGAAAAATGTGGTTCCGGTTCATTCTTTATGAAATGGTAATGCTTTCTTGAGAGGTAATTGAACGCTCTATCATTCATTCATACCACTTCTTAATCCGGTGCTTGACTTCGTAATAAAGGCTTTTATCGGCAACTTTCCATTAAATTTATCTTTTTTTCTAAAAAAACGCTAGATTTTAAGTGCGATTTTCACCATGAAAAAAATTGTGTAAAATTTATTTTATTGCTGGTCATCAAAGATTTAGATATAAATCGGTTGAAGAATATAGAAGTTATTGGCATTTAAGTTGAAAATGGACGGTTTCAATTTCATGCAAGTTGACTTAGTTTGATTGTTTTTGTGTTCGTCGTAGGAGGCATAGTTAACATTCACATTTAAGGGCTACTATGACCTGCAAATTTATTTTGTACCTGGTTAAGTTCTTTTTGTGATTCACTAAGGTTAAAAATGAATGCACATATGAGTGTGATATGGATTTTTGAACTTGGCGGGGGGACTTACATAAGAAATTGCTACCAAACGTTCAGGATAGTAAAACTTTTATTATTTTGTAAACTAGTGTTATTAATCATTTCTTACAATAAGCTCGCTCTAAAACAGGTTCATTGTTAAAAGCAGAATTTATACCCACGAATAAAACAATATCCCAATATAATCGGCGCTCAAAATTGCGCGAATATTTAAGTCCATTGGAAGGCTTTGACATGAAAATTCTTAAAATGAAGAGGAACCGGTTTGGGAATACTTTAAAAGAAAATGACTCCCGTTTTCCAAAAGCTCAGAATGGAATCCAATACATTCTATTAGACCGGTGAACAGTAGAGTTCGGTGAACAGGGAAAGTAAATGATGCCCGGTGTCCCCCAAGAGAATGCGTATATTTTATAGCTAATAAATTGTGTTCCATTGCCAAGAATTGTTGTTAGTATATTCCAAATTGAAAAAAAAAAAAAATAAAATTGAATCAAATAGTCTTAATTTTTGCACGTGGATTTAGGTGAATTTGTAGGGTGGCAAAGGCACTTTTAATAAAATTTTGCTGCATTTTGTGTCATAAGAAAATTCGGATAAAACAAAAATTTTTAGCTAGCAAGAACACTCATTTTATTAAAACTTGGACGCAAGCGAACCAAACATCAAAACATCCTTCTGATCTCCCGTATTGAATACTCGTGTCGTATGAGTAATATTTATAAAACTTTAGCTGCTAAGTAAATTTAAAACAAATATAAAATAAATATAAAATTATGAAATAAAATAATATTTATTAAATTTGGCATTAGATAACCTAACAATCGTGTGGACTTAATAACTCTACAGGTATTAGCATCATTTATTGGCAAAATCTAAAACTTTCGTTTTTTTCACAAAATTTCATAAAACAGAATTTCATTAACAATTTCTAAAAAAAATCAGTTGAAAACTGATTTTCAAAGTGGTCAACAAAGGCCGATAATTTCGAATGAAAAATGTATAAAGGCCACATAAATAATTGAATATCCTTTCAAGCCTTGTGTTTTATTATTTTGGCAGCAACAAATGAAAACCAAAATGTGTTCTACTGCGCGCACACACACACACACACTGACAATTTCAGTAGATGAAATATTCATTGGATGGCCAAAGGATAAGTGAAATTGCAACAGCTGCAAGTGCCATAACGAGTGCAAAGGACACGTGGCCAAAAGCTAAAACATTCATGTGTGCAGGACATTGCCTTGTCCGCTCACGCTCTCTCTCTCTATCTCTTATATATGCAAGTAATCATCAACTGACAAAAAATAGTTTGCTGAGAAGGCTGGTCCTCCAATCAAGGGGATAAAAGATTCTGCACCCCTACCGCCCTGCACTTTGCATGGGCATATAAAAAAAAACCTTAAACAAAGCCGGCATAATGGAGTATGCATTATGTCTAATGGCCACACACACACACACACACAGATAAATGTAGATGTCCTTTGTGGCGTTTCTTTGTCTCTCATGATGCTTTTTGCAGGTTGTCAAAAAGGGGTGGGAGGCGGTCTAATAAGCCACCAAGTCTAGAGGGAGGCCTAAATGCTTAGACAATGAAAACGGACTTCACTCACAATGATGTCAACTGTGGTTGGATGAGAGATGAGAGAAGCAGGAGGTGAAACGGAGTGAAAGCACTTGACCCAAGACAGTTAAGGACAAGCGACTAACAGAGATGGCAAAGTGTTTGCTGTTAGAATTTACTTAATATTACTAGGTTGCCCCAAAGGAATTCTTTAAAATCAAGTGGTTTCTGCCGTTTTTTTGTACCGATTTCTTACTACTCTGAATATTTTTAATTCTGGATTTGTTTTTCTGAGTGTACTCCAAGGTTCTGCCTGTCTAACAAACACTTAGACTAGTCTCCTCGAAGATAAGTTGAGCATAAAACGATTTTAAATCAAATCTAGACATTTCAAAAAAGACCGCAAATCTTGTTACTATACCATAAGGAGCATTTTCTATCATTCCTGTTCCCTTCCCTTTCCCACCACACTTTCAGTTGCGTGTTGAAACAAATTGTCTCACTGAAAGGCACACACAGGACCTTGGGGAACGTTCTCTGAATTATGCACGAGCTGTAATTGTCCTGGACTGTTAGGATTTACTTGAAGAGCTTGACAAAATCTCGATTCGCCTGCTTAGATTTCTTTCCCATTTCACTTACTCACACACTAACACACTAATTTGTCATTTCACCATTTCCTTTTATTTGTAACGTATTTCGATTTCCCAAGTCAAATATTTTTGCTATCCCTTTCGACTGCCAATTGCACTTCTGGCAAACTTTAAGCGAATATTGTTGCATAATTTCGTAGCGGTTGGTTGGTCTAGAATAGCAGGAGGGGAGGTGGGATAGCTGGAGGACACTTGTTATGCAAAACAATGCAGCCTGCCAAATGCGTGCGAATGAAACTGATTCACAACCAAAGGGAGCAGTGGGTTGGGGTGCAACGTTTCATGTTTATGATTTTGACAATAAAACGGCAAATCCAAAACAAGCATCAAGGTGAAACGTTTGGGGGCGTGGTCATGTGACAAACAATTATACACAGGCCTACTGCCACCCACCGCCTGTCCCTTGCGGGCTGCCAGCAACGTCAACGCGACCAGGCCATGCCTCGTCTGTCTGTGTGTCTGTGTGTGTGTTTTTGCCTCGCCTGTCACTTTTTACGCGTTTCTGTCCAACACATCCAGATCCCAGCGACTGCATAAATATCTCAAACAGCACAAAACAGTAGACGACCCGAGAGTTTCCTGTTGGTTCCTTTTAATGCACATTTTATGAGCTTGTTGTCGAATTGCCAATAGTTTTTAAAAGAAATCTTTATTTAGCCAATAAAATGGAAGCATAAAAAATTATGCAATTTTATTTTAACGAATTTTCCATCAAATTGTTAATGCATTTTGCGATTTGGTTTATTACAAAATGAAACAGCAACCAAATAATGTCATTTCAACAACGAAAGCAGGCAACTGTTCTTAGAAGTTGATGACATTTCTAGAACAGGTTGACACTCGCCCCGAAAGAGTTTAATATTTCTGATAAAATACTGAAATTGTTATCGGAATTCTTAAGGAGACAAAAGTTTATCAACAATGCGCAAAGCAGGCTTGATTTTCTCGGGTTAAACACAAATTAAAACATCAATGAAAATGCCAAAAAGGTTACATAATTAAGATTTGTTTCCAAGAAACCGCTTTTTTTTTTTGATTTCTCTAACCAGATTCCGGCAGATTAAGAAAAACTTTTTAAATAAAAGTTCTTTCTGATTTTTAACTCTCTTATACACTCAGGAAAACACCCAAGAACTTTATGCTTGAATCAAATACAAACGGTGTCAATAGTACGGAAATACTGTTTCGGCAGATTTATGAAGTTCATTTTTTGAACTATTTGAAAATCTTTGTGATCGTACTTTTATCACAATCTTATACTTAATGCATTAATGAAACATAACAAAAGTTTATACAATTGATACAAATTATACTTGACTTCAGCCCATCAAATTCGAAAGCAATTTCCAATTTGTTCTTAGAAAATATAGCTCTATATTAAATCAATAAAGTAAGAGTTTGGTTTGTGCCACAACAAGCAAAATACCCTGTTTCAAGTAATGTAGTTCTATAGCTTTGAACTCCTTTTTATTTTAAAATTTATTTACGCATAAATGGGGAGACTTGTATATCTTCGGTGTTTTGCTCAGATCTTATAGTGGTATACAGAATAGACAGATATTGGGCCTTATTGAACATATATTAAGCTAGTTAGCTTAAAAATTGTAGCTCTGACAGTTTTTCGTGGTTAGAAGAAGGAGGAGGAGCAATATTCCAAATCTAGTACAGAAGGGGGGACATAACGAGCAAAATTGATCTGGGTACAGTATCCACCACATACATGCAAAAAATTTTTGTCTCCACCTCTTATAGTCTGTGAGATCCACCCGTTCTTACAGAGAGAAAGACAAGTTTTTCGCTGTTAAAAATGGAGGAGAAGGAATTTTCCAAATCTGAAGCAAACTCGATGTGGGTACAGTATATACATGCATGCCAAAAATTGTGGCTCTATCTGTTACAGCCTCTGAGATCCACGCGTTAATACAGACAGACAGACGGACATGGCTAAATCGATAAAATTTAATTAACCAAACATCAAAATGGATTTACTTTACGGCAGAAATTTACTCTCATTTCATAACCAAAGTGTTAGATTGGATTTAAAATAAATCTCATTTTCCGTAGCACACCTATTGGAGCTAGCATTTTAAGTCTATTTCGTCCTGAATCCAAGATGTTTTGTATCTGCTCTACGAACTCGCTTTTCTTACATTTTTCGGCTTACACGAAGAGTACGAAGTTCTTAATTCAAGAATGTTTGTTCCCATTCGAATATCATTAATAGTGGTTTTTCGATTTCTAGAATGTTTCGTACTTAATTTTAGTACATCCAAGAACAAAACACACTTGAAATGTAAGGTACAAAACGGTATAAATTTATTTACGACATACAACTCTGATATGTTTTTTTTTTTCTGAGTTTACTAAAAAAATTTTAAAACTTTGATTAATGGCTATCCAAATGTATGGAGCTTGTTTTTTTATTTTGCTCATTAAAAAAGTTAAGGCAATGCCAGGCTGTGGACAGATTCTTTGAATATATTTTTAACAAGTGATTTGAAACATAAAATAGCTACATTTCTCGGTTCAGACGAGTGGAAACAGGCTTGTCACCAGACTTCAAACATCAATATCTACACAAACGGCTCCAAGATGAATGGCAGCAGTATATTTACAGAGCCAGAGACATACATAAGTAGCAACTTTTTTAGTAAAACTGGAGAGACCCAACAAATCACTGTAAATATTTTCGTCGAAAGTCAAGGCGTCTATTAGCTTGTATTACCTGAGATTCTATTTGCCTTTGATAAAATTGATATAATAGGGAAAGATTTTAAAATCCCCTGGACATCCCAGCAGCGCCTCTGACTGCCCAACTCTTTGTGTAGCTTGAGACCCATTGCGGTTAAATATGGGTAAAAAAATAAAAATCAAATAAATAATTATAAGTAAATCTCTGGAAGAACCCCTTTACTGAGTTTAATCCTTGGAGTTGGATCCGCGTACTAAAAATTAATTAATTGCCACAAGCACTGTCAACTCTTTTGTGGAGACATGGTGGAAAAATGGAAAAAATATTTTAATAATATTTATATTTATAACCTCTGGAAATTTATATGTTTAATTTTATTTTTTCAGGCGGGAGTCATCGCTATAAGAGAGAGCAGCTGACAAATCAGCAACATTTATAAGTAGCGACAGTCAGAAGAAAGACTGGCTAACCAAGTCATGGTTGCCCTTAATTACACCAACGAGCAATACGTCTACTGGATTCCCAGCCACCAGAAGCCATTAGAATAGGAACTCTTATAGTACAAAAAAAAATCTATACAAGCAAGTTGAATGGAAGAGATAGCGCAGGAAGAAGCAGAGGATAAGTGGAAGAACACGACCGGCTGGAGAATCTCTAAAATTATGTGTGCAAAAGAGACAAAAGCTAACCAACTTAACGCGGCAACCGAAGAAGGGGACGCAAGGAGCTTATTAGAGAAGTAAAACGTGACAGTCCCTTAGTCGCTCAGTCGCAAAGAAAATTTACGGTTTCGAAAAAAAGGAGAAACTCTAATACACCATATCCGCCACTATCCACGACACGAGTAAAACAATTTCCCCTTCACTTAGTTTTCCCTCGCAGGAAGTGGCGGCCGGAATTCCCAAACAACTTTTGGGGTTTGCAACATTTAGGAGTAAACTCGCCAAAACAAACTCCAGGATCATGAAAGCACACAGTACGTAAAGCCCGGCCAGGGTGTGGCGGCCCCCAGCCCCCATGGGGCCAGCCGGAAATACCTACCTACCTTCTCATAAATACACCCCCCGATGCGAAAATATACATTTCAGTTTTTTAAGCAAGGTTAGGGTATTTATAAAGTGTCTATATACATAATAAGAGGATTTGTATGCTATTTGGTTTTTCAGAGAACATTTTGTAACACTTCACGCATCATTCGTAACATGTGGCAGGTCCAAAATGCTCAGTAAGGTTTGCCATTTCACCATGAATAGATTAACTAAATGTGTTTCGTAAATTACATTCATTTTATGGTAGTCATAATCGTCCCACCGAACAGGCTATATAAGCTATTTTGACCAAAACACGCACTAGTTTCACTTAATCGGACATTTATCCACCATCCCGTGTGCGGAGAGTGCGTACAGAGGAGAAAATTGTGGCTGTATCGGCCAGAGTCAATGAAAGTAGCAATATGTCAATTCGTCGCCGTTCACAACAATTGGGCTTGTGTTATTCGACTTTTTTCCCAAAATGGAAGAATTGGACTTGGTTAACATGTGGATTCAACAATACGGTGCCACGACGAGCTTAGTGAGCAATTAATCTCACGTTTTGGACCAGTCCATTGGCCGCCAAGATGTACAGGGAAAATTCAGCCACAATTGCAGCCATAGAAGACAATTGAACTACAACTGAAATTGGTGAGATATCGGCTGAAGTGCTGGAAAAAGTATGCCAAAATTGGAGTTTAAGGAACGACCACCTTAGACGTATTTGCGGACAACATTTACATGAAGTGCTGGTGGTGACTCCAGATGATTTTCCTGTGCTCAACACAAATCTGCTTTCAGAAATGAGAACGAGATTCTAAGTAATTTAAGCTTAAAGTTGCAATAAATCTATACTTTTGTTTTGACTATTTTGATAATTTTGTAGAATTTTGATATGAATGAAGTACTTTCCGATAATATCAACGAGGGTCAAAATAGGCATTTTTGCTGCCTTAAGCTCTAATTAATAAAAATCTCGACAAGATGGACCATATCTAAAAACAGATTCGTGTTCAGAACACGAAAATAATTTAGAATCACAACCAACTTTTCAATATACTAGAACAAGTCTAAAGCTATGGTCCCACAGGCAAATAATTTGCCCAAATTTTCATAAAAATTTCTCTAAATAGCCATGATTACAGATTTTGCACAACTTAAAACTAAAACTATGGTTCCATACGTAAGCAATTTGATCAAAAATAACCGAAAAGTATCCTAAGTTTGCCTATTGTGGGACCTTAGCTTAAATTTTCAAAAACAAATGCTTACAAAATCAAGCTTTATACCCCATTCCGATACCAAACATAAACTTTCCCTTCAACCCCGTTCCTGTACCATACTCAAACACTCAGAGAAAAAACCAAGCCGATCGTGTTGATATCGTTTTTTTCAAAAGTACGGTAAGACGGAATATTCTTGGATCCAAGCCGAAAATACTGAAATCTAGCAGGAATTTCTGAGACGTTTGAAGTCAATATTAATTGCTTCTCCTATGCAAGCAGATTTCGTCCTAAGAAATCAAGAAGAAAAAATCTAAATTGAAGCCGATTTCTGTCTCGCCGATTCGTTCTAGATTTCTCTGGGTGAATAATTTCGGGTTTTGGGGAATTTCCTTCGCACTTCAAATTTTGTTAATTAAACTTCCGTCGTCGCACGGCGAGTATATTTGATCTTATATGAACTACATTCAAAATTTCCAAAATAGGCATTGAATTCAGGGCCAGGATTATTCACTAAATACCATAGCCTATAGTCCAACACTCTTTTGTATTTCTAGCTCATTTATAGGGTATGTCTTATATGCATACTCGTACATACTCTCGTATATATGTATGTATTTTGAAAATTTGAGTGCTGCTTGCGACATGTTCCTGGGCTGTTGTTGTCGTTTCCATTGCAGTTGCATTTTTCTTGCTGGCATTGTTGACAGGCGTTGAAATTTGCACACACACACACACACACACATACGTATATGTGTTTATGCCCCTGTTAGTCTGTGTGTGCGTTTGTGCATTGTTTGAATTGCCCGTCGAGGTTAAGCTGTAACATTTAAAGTGTTGTCGGTTCCGTTGCCGCTGCCATTGTAGTTGCTGTTGGTGTTTAGCTCAAGTGCACTTTGGATAACACTATGTCACAAAATTTCAAAAGTTTTTGTATCCGGCACTTTTGGCAATTGATCCTAATGTAAAATTTCACGCTGAATTCAAATCTGCTCTCAGATATGTCAAAAGTAGAACGGTTCTTGAGATATCGCTAAATTTTCCATTTTAGTGTTTTGAAAAAAGGTAGGTCTACTAAAATGCCATTTTCTCTGGTTTTAGTCCACCGATATGTATAAAGTGGAACAAAAATAAAAGATAATAAAATTATTTCTTAAACAAACTACAGTTGTTTAAAATCCAATCATAAATGACGAAGTTATGACACTTCAAAGTTGGATTTTTGAAAAAATTTTGATAATTTTTAATTTTTTGCTGCCTTTCATTAAGTTTTTTTCAATCTTACCATAAAAATTGCTCAGGTCTCGGATATTGACAGGATTGGGTAATCTCTTACGAACATTTTTTGCCCTTGGTCATCAAAATCGGATGAAAAATAAACGCTATATTCACAATTAAGTAAACATACCTCTTTTTGAGAGTTTTATTAATTGTTGTTTTGCATGCAAAAAACAGTGACTAAAACAGTGACAAAACAGTGACTAAAACAGTGACCAAAACAGTGACTAAAACAGTGACTAAACAGTGACCAAAACAGTGACTAAAACAGTGACCAAACACTGACTAAATCATTGACTAAAACAGTGACAAAATCAGTGACTAAAACAGTGACTATCCATCGTAAAGAGCTTCTCTCGTATCGGGTGTTCTACGACGCCCACTCTTTTTTATCCAAAATTTTACAAACTTCAACATGAGTTGCTCAAAGCGAACATTTCACTGCAAAAATGATCCAAGCAAGTTTTGCTTTATTTGTGGAGGATTTTCATTCGCGAGGCAGAGAATTTTTTCGGGGCAATTGCAAAATATTTTTTCTTTATATTTTGGCAAGAAACTAGACTATTGCTGGTTCTTGTTGCGAGAAACACACAGTCTGCACAAAAAACAAAAGCGGTCTACATCATTAGAGTACTTTTATCCAACCTTGAACTGCAATAAAAACTCCTAATGCTCAACGTTTATTCTTATTTGTGACTAAGATGTGATTTTTATACTGAAAAACTAGCAAAAACTCGATATTTTGGTTACATTTCAATGTCAGAGAGGAATTTTTTAAATGGCAGTATCTTAAATTGCTCTCTGATGTGACTTTGTTTTGTTAAGATATTCCTCTGTGACTTATTAAACAAAAAGCGCAGAGTTACGGGTCGGAGAGCATGCAAAACAACAATTAATAATACTCTCAAAAAGAGGTATGTTTACTTAATTGTGAATATAGCGTTTATTTTTCATCCGATTTTGATGACCAAGGGCAAAAAATGTTCGTAAGAGATTACCCCATCCTGTCAATATCTGAGACTTGAGCACTTTTTATGGTAAGGTTGAAAAAAACTTAATGAAAGGCAGCAAAAAATTAAAAATTATCAAAATTTTTTTCAAAAATCCAACTTTGAAGTGCCATAACTTCGTCATTTATGATTGGATTTTAAACAACTGTAGTTTGTTTAAGAAATAATTTTATTATCTTTAATTTTTGTTCCAGTTTATACATATCGGTGGACTAAAACCAGAGAAAATGGCATTTTAGTAGACCTACCTTTTTTCAAAACACTAAAATTGAAAATTTAGCGATATCTCAAGAACCGTTCTACTTTTGACATATCTGAGAGCAGATTTGAATTCAGCGTGAAATTTTACATAAGGATCAACTATTTAGAAGCCGGGACTAAGTAAACATTAAAAAGGTAGCAAGCCAATAAACTGCAAAAATAATTCAACTTTCACAAAAAAAGTAAAAAATTTCTCTAATGCAGAACCAAGGCGAAAAACCTGGTGCCCCAAAACCTCTCTAACAACACCCCCCCCACAGGATGTGTTGTTGGCCCAATGAGGCAGGCGCCTGTCATTATGCCATACAAAATTTTATCAACATTAATTTGTCAAATTAATTTAATGAAATGAGTTGTAAACATGTGGACAGCTGGAACAACTGGAAAAAGGGACGCTTTTGTATGCCTTTTGTGTGCGAGCTTTGTAATGAAATTCTTCTTTAGTGGAATTTCATTTTGCAACTTTTACACAATGCTCATTGAATAATTTACGCTCTGGAAAAACCAAACGGATGCTGCAGCAGCAGCAGCAGCAGCAGCACTGCTCCACTTAGTGCTAAGGTCCCCAGGCAATTTACGTGCCAGCAGCAGCAGGACCAACCCAACACATAATTGCATTAACTTGTGTGTGTGTGGAGTAGTCTGCCTTCTTCCGCCCCATACGACTTCCTACTCCTTTTCCCTCGCTCTCTCTCTCTGTGTGTAATGTAATTGTTTTGTGTATTTTGCTTACTCCTATGGCATAATGACCTAATCAATGCATATCTGCCACAAATCAATTGACTAGAGTCCCCCCCACACACACACACACACAATGGAACTTTGGCAAGTTTTTCAGCTCATTTGACAACTTGGCGACGACCTCAAATGCAAATTGTAGCCAATTAAGTTAAGCCACAACAGGAAAACAGCAAAAAAGAATCTCAAGTGTCTCAAGCACGAACAGGTGCCTCCATCTTTTAGCCAGGTTAATTATGCTGACAACTAATTGAACTTTGTGTGGAGATAATGTGCAAGCAGTTTCCTTAAGCGGCAAGCATGTTGAGGAAATGGCTGAGGTAGAATATCAAATTAAATATAAAATACGAAAATCTTTTAGATAAAAGCGGTTGAAAATGAGCAAAGACTTTGACAGGGAGCAGAAAATAACTATCATTACCAGGTTTTTAATCAAAAACCTGGACTGGAGAGTTTTGCAATTTGTAGTCCTTAGGTTTGAAGCAGTCGTAAGAATTTAGCTTCATCTAAGGTAAACCTAACTCAACCTTCAAGATGAATGTTAATTATGTTTTGAAAAGGATATATTTACGAGTCTGGGTTGGATTTGGTTGATTATTAGGCTTGGAAAACAACAAAACAAACCAGATACAGTTGTGGAACATAGTGCTGCCTGAACCAAACTACATAATTAGAAAATAAATTAAATAAAAATTTTAAAAGTAAGACGAAAGCTTTTTATTCTCACGCTTAAAGGGTATGATAATTTAGATTAGCTTGCGATGGCTCAGAGCGACAAGATATTATGTCAGCTAAGACTCCACAAAAATTACCTACAAAGCCAAAAGGTGTTCCTCTCTACTATAATATTTTGGGGCCGGAATCCCTGTCCTGAAAGTAAGAAGAGTTCACCGATTGCCTTCAGTCCTTTTCTACCTATTCCACTTGCCCACAACCTACAACTGTTACAGAAATGTCTGAGGGTGACGTTTAGCTGTGTTGCTTGGAAGTTGTTTGGTTTGGGTTGAACTTTGGTTACCTTAACCTCGCTAGAGCGTAGGGAAAGAGCACTTAGACAAGATATTAAGATGAAGATTATTTTGACTTTATGCCTGATAGTCATCCGTGTGCACTCAGAAAAATGTTCTTCCTAGATTTTAGGAAACGGTAAGCCTTAAACACAAAAATGGACTATAACTGAACAGTTTAGGTAACTTTTTATCTAAACAGCTCAAACGTGGACTATATCTTGAAAATTTAGGCATAAAATTTTAGGCTCTGTTATGCCTAAGGTCTAGTACCAATTTCCTAATAATGTATGCTGTATATAAATGTACAATATTTCAGATACTTTTTATTTCCGGGTATA